>JANJGN010001893.1:0-100912 GCA_026770705.1 Isurus oxyrinchus | reverse complement strand
CAGGGAGAGAGGGAGAAAGATGGGAAGAGAGAGAGAGAGACGGGGAGAGAGAGAGAGAGAGAGACGGGTAGAGAGAGCGAGACAGGTAGAGAGAGAGGCAGGGAGAGAGAGAGACGGAGAGAGAGAGAGACGAGGAGAGAGAGAGACGGGGAAAGGGAGAGAGACGGGGAGAGAGAGAGAGGACTGGGAGACGGAGTGAGATGGGGACAGAGATTAGGAGAGAGAGAGACAGGGAGAGAGGGAGAAAGATGGGAAGAGAGAGGGAGAGACGGGGAGAGAGAGAGAGAGAGGGAGACGGGTAGTGAGAGAGAGACAGGTAGAGAGAGATGCAGGTAGAGAGAGAGATGTGTAGAGAGAGAGACGAGGAGAGAGAGAGAAGGGGAATGGGTGAGAGATGGGGAGAGAGACAGACGGGGAAAGAGAGAGAGAGACGGGGAGAGGGAGAGACGGGGAGAGAGAGAGAGGGATGGGGAGAACGAGAAACGGGGAGAGAGGGCGACGGGGTGAGAGAGCGACGGGGAGAGACAGAGACGGGGAGAGAGAGAGGCGGGGAGAGAGAGAGAAGGGGGAGAGAGATAGACGGGGAGAGATAGAGACGGGGAGTGAGACGGGGAGAGAGAGAGAGATGGGGAGAGAGAGAGACAGCCGGGGAGAGAGAGAGAGACGGGGAAAGAGAGATTGCTGAGGAGAGAGAGAGAGACGGGGACAGGGAGAGGCGGGGAGAGAGAGAGAGAGGGGGGAGAGAGAGTCGGGAGGAGAGGGAGACCGGGAGAGAGAGAGACGGGGTGGTGAGAGAGAGATGGAGTGAGAGAGTGGGATGGGGAGAGAGAGAGACGGGGAGAGAGAGAGACGGGGAGAGAGAGCGACGGGGAGAGAGAGACATGGGGAGAGAGATGCGGAGAGAGAGGGAGACGGGGAGAGAGAGAGTGAGACGGGGAGAGAGAGAGATAGATGGGGAAAGAGAGAGTGAGACGGGGCAAGAGTGAGAGAGACGGGGAGCGAGAGAGAGATGGGGAGAGAGAGAGAGAGACGGGGAGAGAAAGAGAGAGATACGGGGAGAGAGAGAGCGCGACGGTGAGAGAGAAAAAGACGGGACGAAAGAGAGAGAGAGACAGGTAGAGAGAGACAGAGACGGGGAGAGAGAGAGAGCGACGGAGAGAGAGCGAGACGGGTTGAGAGAGAGAGAGAGATGGGTTGAGAGAGAGAATGAGACGGGGGAGAGAGAGAGAAAGACGGGGAGAGAGAGAGAGATTGGGAGACGGAGTGAGACGGGGACAGAGACAAGGAGAAAGAGAGACAGGGAGAGAGGGAGAATGATGGGAAGAGAGAGAGAGAGACGGGGGAGAGAGAGAGAGAGAGAGACGGGTAGAGAGAGCGAGACAGGTAGAGAGAGAGGCAGGGAGAGAGAGAGACGGAGAGAGAGAGAGACGAGGAGAGAGAGCGACGGGGAAAGGCAGAGAGACGGGGAGAGAGAGAGATGGAGAGAGAGAGAGGGATGGGGAGAACGAGAAACGGGGAGAGAGGGAGACGGGGTGAGAGAGCGACGGGGAGAGAGAGAGACGGGGAGAGAGAGAGGCGGGGAGAGAGAGAGAAGGGGAGAGAGATACACGGGGAGAGATAGAGACGTGGAGTGAGACGGGGAGAGGGAGAGAGACGGGGAGAGAGAGAGAAAGCCGGGGAGAGAGAGAGAGACGGGGAAAGAGAGATTGCCGAGGAGAGAGAGAGAGACGGGGAGAGGGAGTGGCGGGGAGAGAGAGAGAGACGGGGAGAGAGAGTCGGGAGGAGAGGGAGACCGGGAGAGAGAGAGACGGGGTGAGAGAGAGATGGACTGAGAGAGTGGGATGGGCAGAGAGAGAGACGGGGAGAGAGAGAGACGGGGAGAGAGAGCGACGGGGAGAGAGAGACATGGGGAGAGAGATGCGGAGAGAGAGGGGAGACGGGGAGAGAGAGAGACGGGGAGAGAGAGAGAGACGGGGGAGAGAGAGAGAAACGGGTAGATAGAGAGAAACGGGGAGACAGAGAGGAACGTGGAGATAGAGAGACGGGGAGTGAGAGAGAGATGGGGAGCGAGAGACACGGGGAGAGAGAGAGAGAGACGGGGCGAGAGTGAGAGAGACGCGGAGCGAGAGAGAGATGGGGAGAGAGAGAGAGAGACGGGGGAGAGAAAGAGAGAGATACGGTGAGAGAGAGAGAGAGACGGTGAGAGAGAAAAAGACGGGACGAAAGAGAGAGAGAGACAGGTAGAGAGAGAAAAAGACGGGGAGAGAGAGAGAGCGAGATGGGTTGAGAGAGATGGGTAGAGAGAGAGAATGAGATGGGTAGAGAGAGAGAATGAGATGGGGAGAGAGAGAGAAAGACAGGGAGAGAGAGAGAGATTGGGAGACAGAGTGAGACGGGGAGAGAGACAAAGAGAGAGTGAGACAGGGAGAGAGAGAAAGATGGGAAGAGAGAGGGGAGAGACGGGGAGAGAGAGAGAGAGAGACGGGTAGAGAGAGCGAGACAGGTAGAGAGAGAGGCAGGGAGAGAGAGAGATGGAGAGAGAGAGAGACGAGGAGAGAGAGAGACGGGGAAAGGGAGAGAGACGGGGAGAGAGAGAGAGACTGGGAGACGGAGTGAGATAGGGACAGAGATTAGGAGAGAGAGAGACAGGGAGAGAGGGAGAAAGATGGGAAGAGAAAGGGAGAGACGGGGAGAGAGAGAGAGAGAGAGAGAGAGACGGGTAGAGAGAGAGAGACAGGTAGAGAGAGTTGCAGGGAGAGAGAGAGACGGGTAAAGACAGAGACGAGGAGAGAGAGAGAAGGGGAAGGGAGAGAGATGGGGAGAGAGAGAGACGGGGAAAGAGAGAGAGAGACGGGGAGAAAGAAAAAGACGGGGAAAGGGAGAGAGACGGGGAGAGAGAGAAATGGGGAGAGAGAGTGACGGGGAGAGAGAGGGACGGGGAGAGAGTTGGACGGGGAGAGAGAGAAACGGGGAGAGAGAGAGAGACGGGGAGAGAGAGAAAGTGACGGGGAGAGAGAGAAAGTGACGGGGAGAGAGAGAGATAGATGGGGAGAGAGAGAGAAAGACGGGGAGAGAGAGAGAAAGACGGGGAGAGAGAGAGACGGGGAAAGAGAGAGAGACGGGGAGAGAGAGAGAGACGGGGGAGAGAGCGAGACGGGGAGAGAGAGAGATGGAAAGAGAGAGAGGGATGGGGAGAACGAGAAACGGGGAGAGAGGGAGACGGGGTGAGAGAGCGACGGGGAGAGAGAGAGACGGGGAGAGAGAGGCGGGGAGAGAGAGAGAAGGGGAGAGAGATAGACGGGGAGAGATAGAGACGGGGAGTGAGACGGGGAGAGGGAGAGAGACGGGGAGAGAGAGAGAAAGACGGGGAGAGAGAGAGAGACGGGGAAAGAGAGATTGCCGGGGAGAGAGAGAGAGACGGGGAGAGGGAGTGGCGGGGAGTGAGAGAGAGAGGGCGGAGAGAGAGTCGGGAGGAGAGTGAGACCAGGAGAGAGAGAGAGACGGGGAGAGAGAGAGACGGGGAGAGAGAGCGACGGGGAGAGAGATGCGGAGAGAGAGGGAGACGGGGAGAGAGAGAGATGGGGATGAGAGCGTGAAACGTGGAGAGAGAGAGAAACGGGGAGACGGAGAGGAACGTGGAAATAGAGAGACGGGGAGTGAGAGAGAGATGTGGAGCGAGAGAGACGGGGAGAGAGAGAGTGAGACGGGGAGAGAGAGAGATAGATGGGGAAAGAGAGAGTGAGACGGGGGCAAGAGTGAGAGAGACGGGGAGTGAGAGAGAGATGGGGAGAGAGAGAGAGAGACGGGGAGAGAAAGAGAGAGATACGGGGAGAGAGAGAGCGCGACGGTGAGAGAGAAAAAGACGGGACGAAAGAGAGAGAGAGAGACGGGTAGAGAGAGACAGAGACGGGGAGAGAGAGAGAGCGACGGAGAGAGAGCGAGACGGGTTGAGAGAGAGAGAGAGATGGGTAGAGAGAGAGAATGAGACGGGGAGAGAGAGAGAAAGACGGGGAGAGAGAGAGAGATTGGGAGACGGAGTGAGACGGGGACAGAGACAAGGAGAAAGAGAGACAGGGAGAGAGGGAGAAAGATGGGAAGAGAGAGAGAGAGACGGGGAGAGAGAGAGAGAGAGAGACGGGTAGAGAGAGCGAGACAGGTAGAGAGAGAGGCAGGGAGAGAGAGAGACGGAGAGAGAGAGAGACGAGGAGAGAGAGAGACGGGGAAAGGGAGAGAGACGGGGAGAGAGAGAGAGACTGGGAGACGGAGTGAGATGGGGACAGAGATTAGGAGAGAGAGAGACAGGGAGAGAGGGAGAAAGATGGGAAGAGAGAGGGAGAGACGGGGAGAGAGAGAGAGAGAGGGAGACGGGTAGTGAGAGAGAGACAGGTAGAGAGAGATGCAGGTAGAGAGAGAGATGTGTAGAGAGAGAGACGAGGAGAGAGAGAGAAGGGGAATGGGTGAGAGATGGGGAGAGAGACAGACGGGGAAAGAGAGAGAGAGACGGGGAGAGGGAGAGACGGGGAGAGAGAGAGAGGGATGGGGAGAACGAGAAACGGGGAGAGAGGGCGACGGGGTGAGAGAGCGACGGGGAGAGACAGAGACGGGGAGAGAGAGAGGCGGGGAGAGAGAGAGAAGGGGAGAGAGATAGACGGGGAGAGATAGAGACGGGGAGTGAGACGGGGAGAGAGAGAGAGATGGGGAGAGAGAGAGACAGCCGGGGAGAGAGAGAGAGACGGGGAAAGAGAGATTGCTGAGGAGAGAGAGAGAGACGGGGACAGGGAGAGGCGGGGAGAGAGAGAGAGAGGGGGGAGAGAGAGTCGGGAGGAGAGGGAGACCGGGAGAGAGAGAGACGGGGTGAGAGAGAGATGGAGTGAGAGAGTGGGATGGGGAGAGAGAGAGACGGGGAGAGAGAGAGACGGGGAGAGAGAGCGACGGGGAGAGAGAGACATGGGGAGAGAGATGCGGAGAGAGAGGGAGACGGGGAGAGAGAGAGTGAGACGGGGAGAGAGAGAGATAGATGGGGAAAGAGAGAGTGAGACGGGGCAAGAGTGAGAGAGACGGGGAGCGAGAGAGAGATGGGGAGAGAGAGAGAGAGACGGGGAGAGAAAGAGAGAGATACGGGGAGAGAGAGAGCGCGACGGTGAGAGAGAAAAAGACGGGACGAAAGAGAGAGAGAGACAGGTAGAGAGAGACAGAGACGGGGAGAGAGAGAGAGCGACGGAGAGAGAGCGAGACGGGTTGAGAGAGAGAGAGAGATGGGTTGAGAGAGAGAATGAGACGGGGAGAGAGAGAGAAAGACGGGGAGAGAGAGAGAGATTGGGAGACGGAGTGAGACGGGGACAGAGACAAGGAGAAAGAGAGACAGGGAGAGAGGGAGAATGATGGGAAGAGAGAGAGAGAGACGGGGAGAGAGAGAGAGAGAGAGACGGGTAGAGAGAGCGAGACAGGTAGAGAGAGAGGCAGGGAGAGAGAGAGACGGAGAGAGAGAGAGACGAGGAGAGAGAGCGACGGGGAAAGGCAGAGAGACGGGGAGAGAGAGAGAGACTGGGAGACGGAGTGAGATGGGGACAGAGATTAGGAGAGAGAGAGACAGGGAGAGAGGGAGAAAGATGGGAAGAGAGAGGGAGAGACGGGGAGAGAGAGAGAGAGAGGGAGACGGGTAGTGAGAGAGAGACAGGTAGAGAGAGATGCAGGTAGAGAGAGAGATGTGTAGAGAGAGAGACGAGGAGAGAGAGAGAAGGGGAATGGGTGAGAGATGGGGAGAGAGACAGACGGGGAAAGAGAGAGAGAGACGGGGGAGAGGGAGAGACGGGGAGAGAGAGAGAGGGATGGGTGAGAACGAGGAAACGGGGAGAGAGGGCGACGGGGTGAGAGAGCGATGGGGAGAGACAGAGACGGGGAGAGAGAGAGGCGGGGAGAGAGAGAGAAGGGGAGAGAGATAGACGGGGAGAGATAGAGACGGGGAGTGAGACGGGGAGAGAGAGAGAGATGGGGAGAGAGAGAGAAAGCCGGGGAGAGAGAGAGAGACGGGGAAAGAGAGATTGCTGAGGAGAGAGAGAGAGACGGGGACAGGGAGTGGCGGGGAGAGAGAGAGAGAGGGGGGAGAGAGAGTCGGGAGGAGAGGGAGACCGGGAGAGAGAGAGACGGGGGTGAGAGAGAGATGGAGTGAGAGAGTGGGATGGGGAGAGAGAGAGACGGGGAGAGAGAGAGACGGGGAGAGAGAGCGACGGGGAGAGAGAGACATGGGGAGAGAGATGCGGAGAGAGAGGGAGACGGGGAGAGAGAGAGAGACGGGGGAGAGAGAGAGAAACGGGTAGATAGAGAGAAACGGGGAGACAGAGAGGAACGTGGAGATAGAGAGACGGGGAGTGAGAGAGAGATGGGGAGAGAGAGTGACGGGGAGAGAGAGGGACGGGGAGAGAGTTGGACGGGGAGAGAGAGAAAAAGGGAGAGAGAGAGAGACGGGGAGAGAGAGAGAGTGACGGGGAGAGAGACAGAGACGTGGCGAGAGAGAGATAGATGGGGAGAGAGAGAGAAAGATGGGGAGAGAGAGAGAAAGACGGGGAGAGAGCGAGACGGGGAAAGAGAGAGAGACGGGGAGAGAGAGAGAGACGGGGAGAGAGCGAGACGGGGAGAGGGAGAGACGGGGAGAGAGGAGAGATGGAGAGAGAGAGGGATGGGGGAGAACGAGAAACGGGGAGAGAGGAGACGGGGTGACAGAGCGACGGGGAGAGAGAGAGACGGGGAGAGAGAGGCGGGGAGAGAGAGAGAAGGGGAGAGAGATAGACGGGGAGAGATAGAGACGGGGAGTGATACGGGGAGAGGGAGAGAGACGGGGAGAGAGAGAGAAAGACGGGGAGAGAGAGAGAGAGACGGGGAGAGAAAGAGAGAGATACGGGGAGAGACAGAGCGCGACGGTGAGAGAGAAAAAGACGGGACGAAAGAGAGAGAGAGAGACGGGTAGAGAGAGACAGAGACGGGGAGAGAGAGAGAGTGACGGAGAGAGAGCGAGACGGGTTGAGAGAGAGAGAGAGATGGGTAGAGAGAGAGAATGAGACGGGGAGAGAGAGAGAAAGACGGGGAGAGAGAGAGAGATTGGGAGACGGAGTGAGACGGGGACAGAGACAAGGAGAAAGAGAGACAGGGAGAGAGGGAGAAAGATGGGAAGAGAGAGAGAGAGACGGGGAGAGAGAGAGAGAGAGAGACGGGTAGAGAGAGCGAGACAGGTAGAGAGAGAGGCAGGGAGAGAGAGAGACGGAGAGAGAGAGAGACGAGGAGAGAGAGAGACGGGGAAAGGGAGAGAGACGGGGAGAGAGAGAGAGACTGGGAGACGGAGTGAGATGGGGACAGAGATTAGGAGAGAGAGAGACAGGGAGAGAGGGAGAAAGATGGGAAGAGAGAGGGAGAGACGGGGAGAGAGAGAGAGAGAGGGAGACGGGTAGTGAGAGAGAGACAGGTAGAGAGAGATGCAGGTAGAGAGAGAGATGTGTAGAGAGAGAGACGAGGAGAGAGAGAGAAGGGGAATGGGTGAGAGATGGGGAGAGAGACAGACGGGGAAAGAGAGAGAGAGACGGGGAGAGGGAGAGGACGGGGAGAGAGAGAGAGGGATGGGGAGAATGAGAAACGGGGAGAGAGGGCGACGGGGTGAGAGAGCGACGGGGAGAGACAGAGACGGGGAGAGAGAGAGGCGGGGAGAGAGAGAGAAAGACGGGGAGAGAGAGAGAGATTGGGAGACGGAGTGAGACGGGGACAGAGACAAGGAGAAAGAGAGACAGGGAGAGAGGGAGAAAGATGGGAAGAGAGAGAGAGAGACGGGGAGAGAGAGAGAGAGAGAGAGACGGGGTAGAGAGAGCGAGACAGGTAGAGAGAGAGGCAGGGAGAGAGAGAGACGGAGAGAGAGAGAGACGAGGAGAGAGAGAGACGGGGAAAGGGAGAGAGACGGGGAGAGAGAGAGAGACTGGGAGACGGAGTGAGATGGGGACAGAGATTAGGAGAGAGAGAGACAGGGAGAGAGGGAGAAAGATGGGAAGAGAGAGGGAGAGACGGGGAGAGAGAGAGAGAGAGGGAGACGGGTAGTGAGAGAGAGACAGGTAGAGAGAGATGCAGGTAGAGAGAGAGATGTGTAGAGAGAGAGACGAGGAGAGAGAGAGAAGGGGAATGGGTGAGAGATGGGGAGAGAGACAGACGGGGAAATAGAGAGAGAGACGGGGAGAGGGAGAGACGGGGAGAGAGAGAGAGGGATGGGGAGAATGAGAAACGGGGAGAGAGGGCGACGGGGTGAGTGAGCGACGGGGAGAGACAGAGACGGGGAGAGAGAGAGGCGGGGAGAGAGAGAGAAGGGGAGAGAGATAGACGGGGAGAGATAGAGACGGGGAGTGAGACGGGGAGAGAGAGAGAGATGGGGAGAGAGAGAGAAAGCCGGGGAGAGAGAGAGAGACGGGGAAAGAGAGATTGCTGAGGAGAGAGAGAGAGACGGGGACAGGGAGAGGCGGGGGGAGAGAGAGAGAGAGGGGGGAGAGAGAGTCGGGAGGAGAGGGAGACCGGGAGAGAGAGAGACGGGGTGAGAGAGAGATGGAGTGAGAGAGTGGGATGGGGAGAGAGAGAGACGGGGAGAGAGAGAGACGGGGAGAGAGAGCGACGGGGAGAGAGAGACATGGGGAGAGAGATGCGGAGAGAGAGGGAGACGGGGAGAGAGAGAGTGAGACGGGGAGAGAGAGAGATAGATGGGGAAAGAGAGAGTGAGACGGGGCAAGAGTGAGAGAAACGGGGAGCGAGAGAGAGATGGGGAGAGAGAGAGAGAGACGGGGAGAGAAAGAGAGAGATACGGGGAGAGAGAGAGCGCGACGGTGAGAGAGAAAAAGACGGGACGAAAGAGAGAGAGAGACAGGTAGAGAGAGACAGAGACGGGGAGAGAGAGAGAGCGACGGAGAGAGAGCGAGACGGGTTGAGAGAGAGAGAGAGATGGGTAGAGAGAGAGAATGAGACGGGGAGAGAGAGAGAAAGACGGGGAGAGAGAGAGAGATTGGGAGACGGAGTGAGACGGGGACAGAGACAAGGAGAAAGAGAGACAGGGAGAGAGGGAGAATGATGGGAAGAGAGAGAGAGAGACGGGGAGAGAGAGAGAGAGAGAGACGGGTAGAGAGAGCGAGACAGGTAGAGAGAGAGGCAGGGAGAGAGAGAGACGGAGAGAGAGAGAGACGAGGAGAGAGAGCGACGGGGAAAGGGAGAGAGACGGGGAGAGAGAGAGAGACTGGGAGACGGAGTGAGATGGGGACAGAGATTAGGAGAGAGAGAGACAGGGAGAGAGGGAGAAAGATGGGAAGAGAGAGGGAGAGACGGGGAGAGAGAGAGAGAGAGGGAGACGGGTAGTGAGAGAGAGACAGGTAGAGAGAGATGCAGGTAGAGAGAGAGATGTGTAGAGAGAGAGACGAGGAGAGAGAGAGAAGGGGAATGGGTGAGAGATGGGGAGAGAGACAGACGGGGAAAGAGAGAGAGAGACGGGGAGAGGGAGAGACGGGGAGAGAGAGAGAGGGATGGGGAGAACGAGAAACGGGGAGAGAGGGCGACGGGGTGAGAGAGCGATGGGGAGAGACAGAGACGGGGAGAGAGAGAGGCGGGGAGAGAGAGAGAAGGGGAGAGAGATAGACGGGGAGAGATAGAGACGGGGAGTGAGACGGGGAGAGAGAGAGAGATGGGGAGAGAGAGAGAAAGCCGGGGGAGAGAGAGAGAGACGGGGAAAGAGAGATTGCTGAGGAGAGAGAGAGAGACGGGGACAGGGAGTGGCGGGGAGAGAGAGAGAGAGGGGGGAGAGAGAGTCGGGAGGAGAGGGAGACCGGGAGAGAGAGAGACGGGGTGAGAGAGAGATGGAGTGAGAGAGTGGGATGGGGAGAGAGAGAGACGGGGAGAGAGAGAGACGGGGAGAGAGAGCGACGGGGAGAGAGAGACATGGGGAGAGAGATGCGGAGAGAGAGGGAGACGGGGAGAGAGAGAGAGACGGGGAGAGAGAGAGAAACGGGTAGATAGAGAGAAACGGGGAGACAGAGAGGAACGTGGAGATAGAGAGACGGGGAGTGAGAGAGAGATGGGGAGAGAGAGTGATGGGGAGAGAGAGGGACGGGGAGAGAGTTGGACGGGGAGAGAGAGAAAAAGGGAGAGAGAGAGAGACGGGGAGAGAGAGAGAGTGACGGGGAGAGAGACAGAGACGTGGCGAGAGAGAGATAGATGGGGAGAGAGAGAGAAAGATGGGGAGAGAGAGAGAAAGACGGGGAGAGAGCGAGACGGGGAAAGAGAGAGAGACGGGGAGAGAGAGAGAGACGGGGAGAGAGCGAGACGGGGAGAGGGAGAGACGGGGAGAGAGAGAGATGGAGAGAGAGAGGGATGGGGGAGAACGAGAAACGGGGAGAGAGGGAGACGGGGTGACAGAGCGACGGGGAGAGAGAGAGACGGGGAGAGAGAGGCGGGGAGAGAGAGAGAAGGGGAGAGAGATAGACGGGGAGAGATAGAGACGGGGAGTGATACGGGGAGAGGGAGAGAGACGGGGAGAGAGAGAGAAAGACGGGGAGAGAGAGAGAGACGGGGAAAGAGAGATTGCCGGGGAGAGAGAGAGAGAGACGGGGAGAGGGAGTGGCGGGGAGAGAGAGAGAGAGGGGGAGAGAGAGTCGGGAGGAGAGTGAGACCGGGAGAGAGAGAGAGACGGGGAGAGAGAGAGACGGGGAGAGAGAGCGACGGGGAGAGAGAGACACGGGGAGAGAGATGCGGAGAGAGAGGGAGACGGGGAGAGAAAGAGACGTGGTGAGAGCGAGAAACGCGGAGAGAGAGAGAAACGGGGAGACGGAGAGGAACGTGGAGATAGAGAGACGGGGAGTGAGAGAGAGAAGGGGAGCGAGAGAGACGGGGCGAGAGTGAGAGAGACGGGGAGCGAGAGAGAGATGGGGAGAGAGAGAGAGAGACGGGGAGAGAAAGAGAGAGATACGGGGAGAGAGAGAGCGCGACGGTGAGAGAGAAAAAGACGGGACGAAAGAGAGAGAGAGACAGGTAGAGAGAGACAGAGACGGGGAGAGAGAGAGAGCGACGGAGAGAGAGCGAGACGGGTTGAGAGAGAGAGAGAGATGGGTAGAGAGAGAGAATGAGACGGGGAGAGAGAGTGAAAGACGGGGAGAGAGAGAGAGATTGGGAGACGGAGTGAGATGGGGACAGAGACAAGGAGAAAGAGAGACAGGGAGAGAGGGAGAAAGATGGGAAGAGAGAGGGAGAGACGGGGAGAGAGAGAGAGAGAGAGACGGGTAGAGAGAGCGAGACAGGTAGAGAGAGAGGCAGGGAGAGAGAGAGACGGAGAGAGAGAGAGACGAGGAGAGAGAGAGACGGGGAAAGGGAGAGAGACGGGGAGAGAGAGAGAGACTGGGAGACGGAGTGAGATGGGGACAGAGATTAGGAGAGAGAGAGACAGGGAGAGAGGGAGAAAGATGGGAAGAGAGAGGGAGAGACGGTGAGAGAGAGAGAGAGAGAGAGAGAGACGGGTAGAGAGAGAGAGACAGGTAGAGAGAGATGCAGGGAGAGAGAGAGACGGGAAGAGACAGAGACGAGGAGAGAGAGAGAAGGGGAAAGGGAGAGAGATGGGGAGAGAGAGAGACGGGGAAAGGGAGAGAGACGGGGAGAGATAGATGGGGAGAGAGAGTGACGGGGAGAGAGAGGGACGGGGAGAGAGTTGGACGGGGAGAGAGAGAGAGACGGGGAGAGAGAGCGATCGATGGGGAGAGAGAGACAAGACGGGGAGAGAGAGAGAAAGACGGGGAGAGAGAGAGACGTGGAAAGAGAAAGAGACGGGGAGAGAGAGAGAGACGGGGAGAGAGCGAGACGGGGAGAAGGAGAGACGGGGAGAGAGAGAGATGGAGAGAGAGAGAGGGATGGGGAGAATGAGAAACGGGGAGAGAGGGAGACGGGGTGAGAGAGCGACGGGGAGAGAGAGAGACGGGGAGAGAGAGGCGGGGAGAGAGAGAGAAGGGGAGAGAGATAGACGGGGAGAGATAGAGACGGGGAGTGAGACGGGGAGAGGGAGAGAGACGGGGAGAGAGAGAGAAAGACGGGGAGAGAGAGAGAGATGGGGAAAGAGAGATTGCCGGGGAGAGAGAGAGAGACGGGGAGAGGGAGTGGCGGGGAGAGAGAGAGAGACGGGGAGAGAGAGTCGGGAGGAGAGGGAGACGCGGAGAAAGAGAGACGGGGAGAGAGAAAGATGGGGAGAGAGAGCGACGGGGAGAGAGATACACGGGGAGAGAGATGCGGAGAGAGAGGGAGACGGGGAGAGAGAGAGACGGGGAGAGAGAGAGAAACGGGGAGAGAGAGAGAAACGGGGAGACGGAGAGGAACGTTGAGATAGAGAGACGGGGAGTGAGAGAGAGATGGGGAGCGAGGGAGACGGGGAGAGAGAGAGAGAGACGGGGAGGGAGAGAGATAGATGGGGAGAGAGAGAGTGAGACGGGGCGAGAGTGAGAGAGACGGGGAGCGAGAGAGAGATTGGGAGACGGAGTGAGACGGGGACAGAGACAAGGAGAAAGAGAGACAGGGAGAGATGGAGAAAGATGGGAAGAGAGAGGGAGAGACGGGGAGAGAGAGAGACGTGTAGAGAGAGCGAGACAGGTAGAGAGAGAGGCAGGGAGAGAGAGAGACGGAGAGAGAGAGAGATGAGGAGAGAGAGAGACGGGGAAAGGGAGAGAGACGGGGAAAGGGCGAGAGACGGGGAGAGAGAGAGAGACTGGGAGACGGAGTGAAATGGGGACAGAGATTAGGAGAGAGAGAGATAGGGAGAGAGGGAGAAAGATGGGAAGAGAGAGGGAGAGACGGGGAGAGAGAGAGAGAGAGAGACGGGGAGAGAGAGAGAGACAGGTAGAGGGAGATGCAAGTAGAGAGAGAGATGGGTAGAGAGAGAGACGAGGAGAGAGAGAGAAGGGGAATGGGTGAGAGATGGGGAGAGAGAGAGACGGGGAAAGAGAGAGAGAAACGGGGAGAGGGAGAGACGGGGAGAGAGAGAGATGGAGAGAGAGAGAGGGATGGGGAGAACGAGAAAAGGGGAGAGAGGGAGATGGGGTGAGAGAGCAACGGGGAGAGAGAGACGGGGAGAGAGAGAGGCGGGGAGAGAGAGAGAAGGGGAGAGAGATAGACAGGGAGAGATAGAGACGGGGAGTGAGACGGAGAGAGGGAGAGAGACGGGGAGAGAGAGAGAAAGCCGGGGAGAGAGAGAGAGACGGGGAAAGAGAGATTGCCGGGGAGATAGAGAGAGACGGGGAGAGGGAGTGGCGGAGAGAGAGAGAGAGAGGGGGCAGAGAGAGTCGGGAGGAGAGGGAGACCGGGAGAGAGAGACGGGGTGAGAGAGAGATGGAGTGAGAGAGTGGGATGGGGAGAGAGAGAGACGGGGAGAAGAGAGATGGGGAGAGAGAGAGGGATGGGGAGAGACAGAGACGGGGAGAGAGTGAGATGGGCCGAGAGAGCGACGGGGAGAGAGAGAGAGACGGGGAGAGAGAGAGAAACGGGGAGAGGGATAGGAACGTGGAGAGAGAGAGACGGTGAGTGAGAGAGAGATGGGGAGCGAGAGAGACGGGGAGAGAGAGAGTGAGACGTGAAAAGAGAGAGCGAGACGGGGGGAGAGCGAGAGAGACGGGGAGCGAGAGAGAGAGACGGGGGGAGAGAGAGAGAGAGACGGGGAGAGAGAGAGCCGGACGGGGAGAGAGAAAAAGACGGGACGAAAGAGAGAGAGAGAGACGGGTAGAGAGAGAGAGAGCGACGGAGAGAGAGAGAGTGACGGAGAGAGCGAGCGAGACGGGTTGAGCGAGAGAGAGAGAGATGGCTAGAGAGAGAGAGTGAGACGGGGAGAGAGAGAGAAAGACGGGGAGAGAGAGAGAGATTGGGAGACGGAGAGAGACGGGGACAGAGATGGGGAGAGAGAGAAAGGGACAGAGAGCGAAAGATGGGAAGAGAGAGGGAGAGACGGGGAGAGAGAGAGAGAGAGAGAGAGACAGGGAGAGAGATAGGCAGGAAGAGAGAGAGACATAGAGAGAGAGAGAGACGGGGTGAGAGAGAGATGGGGAGAGAGAGAGAGACGGGGAATGGGAGAGAGACGGGGAGAGAGAGAGACGGGTAGAGAGAGAGAGACAGGGAGAGAGATAGAAGGGGAGAGAGAGAGATGCAGAAAGATAGAGATGAAGAGAGAGAGAGACGGGGAGAGAGAGGGACGGGGAGAGAGAGAGATGGGGAGAGAGAGAGATGGGGAGAGAGAGAGATGGGGAGAGAGAGAGGGATGGGGAGAGACAGAGACGGGGAGAGAGAGAGACAGGGCGAGAGAGAGACAGGGAGAGAGAGAGAAGGGGAGAGAGAGAGATGCAGAAAGATAGAGATGAAGAGAGAGAGAGACGGGGAGAGAGAGGGACGGGGAGAGAGAGAGATGGGGAGAGAGGGAGACGGGGAGAGAGGGAGATGGGGAGAGAGAGAGGGATGGGGAGAGACAGAGACGGGGAGAGAGTGAGACAGGGCGAGAGAGCGACGGGGGGAGAGAGAGAACCGGGGAGAGGGAGAGAGACGGGGAGAGAGAGAGACGGGGAGAGAGAGCGACGGGGAGAGAGAGAGACGGGGAGAGAGAGAGAGACGGGGAGATAGAGAGATACGGGGAGAGAGAGAGAGACAGGGAGAGAGAGAGAGACGGGGAGAGAGAGAGAAAGACGGGGAGAGAGAGAGAGAGAGATGGGGAAAGAGAGATTGCCGGGGAGAGAGAGACGGGGAGAGGGAGTGGCGGGGAGAGAGAGAGAGAGGGGGAAGAGAGAGTCGGGAGGAGAGTGAGACCGGGAGAGAGAGAGATGGGGAGAGAGAGAGATGGAGTGAGAGAGAGGGATGGAGAGAGAGAGAGATGGGGAGAGAGAGAGACGGGGAGAGAGAGCGACGGGGAGAGAGAGACACGGGGAGAGAGATGCGGGGAGAGAGGGAGACGGGGAGAGAGAGAGACGGGGAGAGATAGAGACAGGGAGAGAGACGGGGAGAGGGAGAGAAACGGGGAGAGAGATAGAGACGGGGAGAGAGAGAGAAACGGGGAGACGGAGAGGAACGTGGAGATAGAGAGACGGGGAGTGAGAGAGAGATGGGGAGCGAGAGAGACGGGGAGAGAGAGAGAGACGGGGATAGAGAGAGTGAGACGGGGCGAGAGTGAGAGAGACGGGGAGCGAGAGAGAGATGGTGAGAGACAGAGAGAGACGGGGAGAGAAGGACTGAGATACGGGGAGAGAGAGAGCGCAACGGTGAGAGAGAAAAAGACGGGACGAAAGAGAGAGAGAGACAGAGACGGGGAGAGAGAGAGAGCGACAGAGAGAGAGCGAGACGGGTTGAGAGAGAGAGAGATGGGTAGAGAGAGAGAGAGTGAGACGGGGAGAGAGAGAGAAAGACGGGGAGAGAGAGAGATTGGGAGACGGAGTGAAACGGGGACAGAGACAAGGAGATAGAGAGACAGGGAGAGAGAGAGAAAGATGGGAAGAGAGAGGGAGAGACGGGGAGAGAGAGAGAGAGAGAGAGAGACAGGTAGAGAGAGCGAGACAGGTAGAGAGAGAGGCAGGGAGAGAGAGAGACGGGGAGAGAGAGTGACGGGGAGAGAGAGAGACAGGGAAAGGGAGAGAGTCGGGGAGAGAGAGAGAGTGGGAGACGGAGTGAGACGGGGACAGAGATTAGGAGAGAGAGAGACAGGGAGAGAGGGAGAAAGATGGGAAGAGAGAGGGAGAGACGGGGAGAGAGAGAGAGAGAGAGAGAGATGGATAGAGAGAGAGAGACAGGTCGAGAGAGAGGCAGGGAGAGAGAGAGACGGGTAGAGAGAGAGACGAGGAGAGAGAGAGAAGGGGAAAGGGATAGAGATGGGGAGAGAGAGAGACGGGGAAAGAGAGAGAGAGAGAGACGGGGAGAGAGAAAAAGACGGGGAAAGGGAGAGAGACGGGGAGAGAGAGAAATGGGGCGAGAGAGTGACGGGGAGAGAGAGGGACGGGGAGAGAGAGGGACGGGAAGAGAGAGAAACGGGGAGAGAGAGAGAGACGGGGAGAGAGAGAGAGTGACGGGGAGAGAGAGAGACGTAGAGAGATGGGGAGTGAGAGAGAGACGGGGAGAGAGAGAGAAAGGCGGGGAGAGAGAGAGACGGGGAAAGAGAGAGAGACGGGGAGAGAGAGAGAGACGGGAAAAGAGAGAGACGGGAAGAGAGAGAGACGGGGAGAGAGGGAGGCATGGAGAGAGAGAGCTCCGGGGAGAGAGAGAGACGGGGAGAGAGTGAGATGGGGAGAGAGAGAGACGGGGAGAGAGAGAGATGGAGAGAGAGAGAGGGATGGGGACAACGAGAAACGGGGAGAGAGGGAGACGGGGTGAGAGAGCGACGGGGAAAGAGAGAGACGGGGAGAGAGAGAGGCGGGGAGAGTGAGAGAAGGGGAGAGGGATAGAGACAGGGAGAGAGACGGGGAGAGGGAGAGAAACGGGGAGAGAGATAGAGACGGGGAGAGAGAGAGAAACGGGGAGACGGAGAGGAACGTGGAGATAGAGAGACGGGGAGTGAGAGAGAGATGGGGAGCGAGAGAGACGGGGAGAGAGAGAGAGACGGGGATAGAGAGAGTGAGACGGGGCGAGAGTGAGAGAGACGGGGAGCGAGAGAGAGATGGTGAGAGACAGAGAGAGACGGGGAGAGAAGGACTGAGATACGGGGAGAGAGAGAGCGCAACGGTGAGAGAGAAAAAGACGGGACGAAAGAGAGAGAGAGACAGAGACGGGGAGAGAGAGAGAGCGACAGAGAGAGAGCGAGACGGGTTGAGAGAGAGAGAGATGGGTAGAGAGAGAGAGAGTGAGACGGGGAGAGAGAGAGAAAGACGGGGAGAGAGAGAGATTGGGAGACGGAGTGAAACGGGGACAGAGACAAGGAGATAGAGAGACAGGGAGAGAGAGAGAAAGATGGGAAGAGAGAGGGAGAGACGGGGAGAGAGAGAGAGAGAGAGAGAGACAGGTAGAGAGAGCGAGACAGGTAGAGAGAGAGGCAGGGAGAGAGAGAGAGACGGGGAGAGAGAGTGACGGGGAGAGAGAGAGACAGGGAAAGGGAGAGAGTCGGGGAGAGAGAGAGAGTGGGAGACGGAGTGAGACGGGGACAGAGATTAGGAGAGAGAGAGACAGGGAGAGAGGGAGAAAGATGGGAAGAGAGAGGGAGAGACGGGGAGAGAGAGAGAGAGAGAGAGAGATGGATAGAGAGAGAGAGACAGGTCGAGAGAGAGGCAGGGAGAGAGAGAGACAGGTAGAGAGAGAGACGAGGAGAGAGAGAGAAGGGGAAAGGGATAGAGATGGGGAGAGAGAGAGACGGGGAAAGAGAGAGAGAGAGAGACGGGGAGAGAGAAAAAGACGGGGAAAGGGAGAGAGACGGGGAGAGAGAGAAATGGGGCGAGAGAGTGACGGGGAGAGAGAGGGACGGGGAGAGAGAGGGACGGGAAGAGAGAGAAACGGGGAGAGAGAGAGAGACGGGGAGAGAGAGAGAGTGACGGGGAGAGAGAGAGACGTAGAGAGATGGGGAGTGAGAGAGAGACGGGGAGAGAGAGAGAAAGGCGGGGAGAGAGAGAGACGGGGAAAGAGAGAGAGACGGGGAGAGAGAGAGAGACGGGAAAAGAGAGAGACGGGAAGAGAGAGAGACGGGGAGAGAGGGAGGCGTGGAGAGAGAGAGCTCCGGGGAGAGAGAGAGACGGGGAGAGAGTGAGATGGGGAGAGAGAGAGACGGGGAGAGAGAGAGATGGAGAGAGAGAGAGGGATGGGGAGAACGAGAAACGGGGAGAGAGGGAGACGGGGTGAGAGAGCGACGGGGAGAGAGAGAGACGGGGAGAGAGAGAGGCGGGGAGAGTGAGAGAAGGGGAGAGGGATAGAGACAGGGAGAGAGAGAGAGACGGGGAGAGAGAGAGAAACGGGGAGAGGGAGAGAAACGGGGAGAGGGAGAGAAACGGGGAGAGGGAGAGACGGGGAGTGAGAGAAAGACGGGGAGGGAGAGAGAAACGGGGAGAGAGAGAGAGAGACAGGGAGAGAGAGAGAGAGACAGGAAGAGAGTGAGAGACGGGGAGCGAGAGAGAGATGGGGAGAGGGAGAGAGATGTGGAGAGAGATAGATGGGGAGAGATAGAGACTGGGAGAGGGATAGAGACAGGGAGAGAGAGAGAGAGACAGGAAGAGAGTGAGAGGCGGGGAGAGAGAAGAACGGGGAGAAAGATAGATGGGGAGAGACAGAGACGGGGAGAGGGATAGAGACAGGGAGAGAGAGAGAGCCGGGGAGAGAGAGACGGGGAGAGAGACGGACGGGGAGAGAGAGAGAGGGGGAGAGAGAGAAACGGGGAGAGAGAGGGAGATGGGGAGAGAGAGAGAGATGGGGAGAGAGAGAGTGACGGGGAGAGAGTGAGACGGGGAGAGAGAGAGAGACGGGGACAGAAAGAGAGCCGGGGAGAGAGAGAGTGACGGGGAGAGAGAGAGATGGGGAAAGAGAGAGTCGGGGAGAGGGAGAGATGGGGAGAGTGAGAGATGGGGAGAGAGAGAGACGGGGAGAGAGCGAGATGGGGAGAGAGAGAGGGACGGGGAGAGAGAGGGACGGGGAGAGAGAGAGACGGGGAGAAGAGAGATGGGGAGAGAGAGAGGGATGGGGAGAGACAGAGACAGGGAGAGAGTGAGATGGGCCGAGAGAGCGACGGGGAGAGAGAGAGAGACGGGGAGAGAGAGAGAAACGGGGAGAGGGATAGGAACGTGGAGAATGAGAGACGGTGAGTGAGAGAGAGATGGTGAGCGAGAGAGACGGGGAGAGAGAGAGTGAGACGTGAAAAGAGAGAGTGAGACGGGGGGGAGAGCGAGAGAGACGGGGAGCGAGAGAGAGAGACGGGGGGAGAGAGAGAGAGAGACGGGGAGAGAGAGAGCTGGATGGGGGAGAGAAAAAGACGGGACGAAAGAGAGAGAGAGAGACGGGTAGAGAGAGAGAGCGACGGAGAGAGAGAGAGTGACGGAGAGAGCGAGCGAGAGGGGTTGAGAGAGAGAGAGAGAGATGGCTAGAGAGAGAGAGTGAGACGGGGAGAGAGAGAGAAAGACGGGGAGAGAGAGAGAGATTGGGAGACGGAGAGAGACGGGGACAGAGATGGGGAGAGAGAGAGACAGGGACAGAGAGCGAAAGATGGGAAGAGAGAGGGAGAGACGGGGAGAGAGAGAGAGAGAGAGAGAGAGAAACAGGGAGAGAGATAGGCAGGGAGAGAGAGAGACATAGAGAGAGAGAGAGACGGGGTGAGAGAGAGTTGGGGAGAGAGAGAGACGGGGAAAGGGAGAGAGACGGGGAGAGAGAGAGACGGGTAGAGAGAGAGAGACAGGGAGAGAGAGAGAAGGGGAGAGAGAGAGATGCAGAAAGATAGAGATGAAGAGAGAGAGAGACGGGGAGAGAGAGGGACGGGGAGAGAGAGAGATGGGGAGAGAGGGAGACGGGGAGAGAGAGAGATGGGGAGAGAGAGAGGGATGGGGAGAGACAGAGATGGGGAGAGAGAGAGGGCTGGGGAGAGACAGAGACGGGGAGAGAGTGAGACAGGGCGAGAGAGCGACGGGGGGAGAGAGAGAACCGGGGAGAGGGAGAGAGACGGGGAGAGAGAGAGACGGGGAGAGAGAGCGACGGGGAGAGAGAGAGACGGGGAGAGAGAGAGAGACGGGGAGATAGAGAGATACGGGGAGAGAGAGAGAGACGGGGAGAGAGAGAGAAAGCCGGGGAGAGAGAGAGAGACGGGGAAAGAGAGATTGCTGAGGAGAGAGAGAGAGACGGGGACAGGGAGTGGCGGGGAGAGAGAGAGAGAGGGGGGAGAGAGAGTCGGGAGGAGAGGGAGACCGGGAGAGAGAGAGACGGGGTGAGAGAGAGATGGAGTGAGAGAGTGGGATGGGGAGAGAGAGAGACGGGGAGAGAGAGAGACGGGGAGAGAGAGCGACGGGGAGAGAGAGACATGGGGAGAGAGATGCGGAGAGAGAGGGAGACGGGGAGAGAGAGAGAGACGGGGAGAGAGAGAGAAACGGGTAGATAGAGAGAAACGGGGAGACAGAGAGGAACGTGGAGATAGAGAGACGGGGAGTGAGAGAGAGATGGGGAGCGAGAGAGACGGGGAGAGAGAGAGAGAGAGACGGGGCGAGAGTGAGACGGGGAGCGAGAGAGAGATGGGGAGAGAGAGAGAGAGATGGGGAGAGAAAGAGAGAGATACGGGGAGAGAGAGAGCGCGACGGTGAGAGAGAAAAAGACGGGACGAAAGAGAGAGAGAGAAAGGTAGAGAGAGACAGAGACGGGGAGAGAGAGAGAACGATGGAGAGAGAGCGAGATGGGTTGAGAGAGAGAGAGATGGGTAGAGAGAGAGAATGAGATGGGTAGAGAGAGAGAATGAGATGGGGAGAGACAGAGAAAGACGGGTAGAGAGAGAGAGATTGGGAGACGGAGTGAGATGGGGAGAGAGACAAGGAGAGAGAGAGACAGGGAGAGAGAGAAAGATGGGAAGAGAGAGGGAGAGACGGGGAGAGAGAGAGAGAGAGACGGGTAGAGAGAGCGAGACAGGTAGAGAGAGAGGCAGGGAGAGAGAGAGATGGAGAGAGAGAGAGACGAGGAGAGAGAGAGACGGGGAAAGGGAGAGAGACGGGGAGAGAGAGAGAGAGACTGGGAGACGGAGTGAGACGGGGACAGAGATTAGGAGAGAGAGAGACAGGGAGAGAGGGAGAAAGATGGGAAGAGAGAGGGAGAGACGGGGAGAGAGAGAGAGAGAGAGAGACGGGTAGAGAGAGAGAGACAGGTAGAGAGAGATGCAGGGAGAGAGAGAGACGGGAAGAGACAGAGACGAGGAGAGAGAGAGAAGGGGAAAGGGAGAGAGATGGGGAGAGAGAGAGACGGGGAAAGAGAGAGAGAGATGGGGAGAGAGAAAAAGACGGGGAAAGGGAGAGAGACGGGGAGAGAGAGAAATAGGGAGAGAGAGTGACGGGGAGAGAGAGGGACGGGGAGAGAGTTGGACGGGGAGAGAGAGAAAAAGGGAGAGAGAGAGAGACGGGGAGAGAGAGAGAGTGACGGGGAGAGAGACAGAGACGTGGCGAGAGAGAGATAGATGGGGAGAGAGAGAGAAAGATGGGGAGAGAGAGAGAAAGACGGGGAGAGAGCGAGACGGGGAAAGAGAGAGAGACGGGGAGAGAGAGAGAGACGGGGAGAGAGTGAGACAGGGAGAGGGAGAGACGGGGAGAGAGAGAGATGGAGAGAGAGAGGGATGGGGAGAACGAGAAACGGGGAGAGAGGGAGATGGGGTGACAGAGCGACGGGGAGAGAGAGAGACGGGGAGAGAGAGGCGGGGAGAGAGAGAGAAGGGGAGAGAGATAGACGGGGAGAGATAGAGACGGGGAGTGATACGGGGAGAGGGAGAGAGACGGGGAGAGAGAGAGAAAGACGGGGAGAGAGAGAGAGACGGGGAAAGAGAGATTGCCGGGGAGAGAGCGAGAGACGGGGAGAGGGAGTGGCGGGGAGAGAGAGAGAGAGGGGGGAGAGAGTCGGGAGGAGAGTGAGACCGGGAGAGAGAGAGAGACGGGGAGAGAGAGAGACGGGGAGAGAGAGCGACGGGGAGAGAGAGACACGGGGAGAGAGATGCGGAGAGAGAGGGAGACGGGGAGAGAGAGAGACGGGGTGAGAGCGAGAAACGCGGAGAGAGAGAGAAACGGGGAGACGGAGAGGAACGTGGAGATAGAGAGACGGGGAGTGAGAGAGAGATGGGGAGCGAGAGAGATGGGGCGAGAGTGAGAGAGACGGGGAGCGAGAGAGAGATGGGGAGAGAGAGAGAGAGACGGGGAGAGAAAGAGAGAGATACGGGGAGAGAGAGAGCGCGACGGTGAGAGAGAAAAAGACGGGACGAAAGAGAGAGAGAGACAGGTAGAGAGAGACAGAGACGGGGAGAGAGAGAGAGCGACGGAGAGAGAGCGAGACGGGTTGAGAGAGAGAGAAAGATGGGTAGAGAGAGAGAATGAGACGGGGAGAGAGAGTGAAAGACGGGGAGAGAGAGAGAGATTGGGAGACGGAGTGAGATGGGGACAGAGACAAGGAGAAAGAGAGACAGGGAGAGAGGGAGAAAGATGGGAAGAGAGAGGGAGAGACAGGGAGAGAGAGAGAGAGAGAGAGACGGGTAGAGAGAGCGAGACAGGTAGAGAGAGAGGCAGGGAGAGAGAGAGACGGAGAGAGAGAGAGACGAGGAGAGAGAGAGACGGGGAAAGGGAGAGAGACGGGGAGAGAGAGAGAGACTGGGAGACGGAGTGAGATGGGGACAGAGATTAGGAGAGAGAGAGAGACAGGGAGAGAGGGAGAAAGATGGGAAGAGAGAGGGAGAGACGGGGAGAGAGAGAGAGAGAGCGACGGGTAGTGAGAGAGAGACAGGTAGAGAGAGATGCAGGTAGAGAGAGAGATGGGTTGAGAGAGAGACGAGGAGAGAGAGAGAAGGGGAATGGGTGAGAGATGGGGAGAGAGAGAGACGGGGAAAGAGAGAGAGAGACGGGGAGAGAGAGAGACGGGGAGAGAGAGAGATGGAGAGAGAGAGAGGGATGGGGAGAACGAGAAACGGGGAGAGAGGGAGACGGGGTGAGAGAGCGACGGGGAGAGAGAGAGACGGGGAGAGAGAGAGGCGGGGAGAGAGAGAGAAGGGGAGAGAGATAGACGGGGAGAGAGAGTGATGGGGAGAGAGAGGGACGGGGAGAGAGTTGGACGGGGAGAGAGAGAAAAAGGGAGAGAGAGAGAGACGGGGAGAGAGAGAGAGTGACGGGGAGAGAGACAGAGACGTGGCGAGAGAGAGATAGATGGGGAGAGAGAGAGAAAGATGGGGAGAGAGAGAGAAAGACGGGGAGAGAGCGAGACGGGGAAAGAGAGAGAGACGGGGAAAGAGAGAGAGAGACGGGGAGAGAGCGAGACGGGGAGAGGGAGAGACGGGGAGAGAGAGAGATGGAGAGAGAGAGGGATGGGGAGAACGAGAAATGGGGAGAGAGGGAGATGGGGTGACAGAGCGACGGGGAGAGAGAGAGACGGGGAGAGAGAGGCGGGGAGAGAGAGAGAAGGGGAGAGAGATAGACGGGGAGAGATAGAGACGGGGAGTGATACGGGGAGAGGGAGAGAGACGGGGAGTGAGAGAGAAAGACGGGGAGAGAGAGAGAGACGGGGAAAGAGAGATTGCCGGGGAGAGAGCGAGAGACGGGGAGAGGGAGTGGCGGGGAGAGAGAGAGAGAGGGGGGAGAGAGTCGGGAGGAGAGTGAGACCAGGAGAGAGAGAGAGACGGGGAGAGAGAGAGACGGGGAGAGAGAGCGACGGGGAGAGAGAGACACGGGGAGAGAGATGCGGAGAGAGAGGGAGACGGGGAGAGAGAGAGACGGGGTGAGAGCGAGAAACGCGGAGAGAGAGAGAAACGGGGAGACGGAGAGGAACGTGGAGATAGAGAGACGGGGAGTGAGAGAGAGATGGGGAGCGAGAGAGATGGGGCGAGAGTGAGAGAGACGGGGAGCGAGAGAGAGACGGGGAGAGAAAGAGAGAGATACGGGGAGAGAGAGAGCGCGACGGTGAGAGAGAAAAAGACGGGACGAAAGAGAGAGAGAGACAGGTAGAGAGAGACAGAGATGGGGAGAGAGAGAGAGCGACGGAGAGAGAGCGAGACGGGTTGAGAGAGAGAGAGAGATGGGTAGAGAGAGAGAATGAGACGGGGAGAGAGAGTGAAAGACGGGGAGAGAGAGAGAGATTGGGAGACGGAGTGAGATGGGGACAGAGACAAGGAGAAAGAGAGACAGGGAGAGAGGGAGAAAGATGGGAAGAGAGAGGGAGAGACAGGGAGAGAGAGAGAGAGAGAGAGACGGGTAGAGAGAGCGAGACAGGTAGAGAGAGAGGCAGGGAGAGAGAGAGACGGAGAGAGAGAGAGACGAGGAGAGAGAGAGACGGGGAAAGGGAGAGAGACGGGGAGAGAGAGAGAGACTGGGAGACGGAGTGAGATGGGGACAGAGATTAGGAGAGAGAGAGAGACAGGGAGAGAGGGAGAAAGATGGGAAGAGAGAGGGAGAGACGGGGAGAGAGTGAGAGAGAGAGCGACGGGTAGTGAGAGAGAGACAGGTAGAGAGAGATGCAGGTAGAGAGAGAGATGGGTTGAGAGAGAGTCGAGGAGAGAGAGAGAAGGGGAATGGGTGAGAGATGGGGAGAGAGAGAGACGGGGAGAGAGAGAGACGGGGAGAGAGAGAGATGGAGAGAGAGAGAGGGATGGGGAGAACGAGAAACGGGGAGAGAGGGAGACGGGGTGAGAGAGCGACGGGGAGAGAGAGAGACGGGGAGAGAGAGAGGCGGGGAGAGAGAGAGAAGGGGAGAGAGATAGACGGGGAGAGATAGAGACGTGGAGTGAGACGGGGAGAGGGAGAGAGACGGGGAGAGAGAGAGAAAGCCGGGGAGAGAGAGAGAGACGGGGAAAGAGAGATTGCCGAGGAGAGAGAGAGAGACGGGGAGAGGGAGTGGCGGGGAGAGAGAGAGAGACGGGGAGAGAGAGTCGGGAGGAGAGGGAGACCGGGAGAGAGAGAGACGGGGTGAGAGAGAGATGGACTGAGAGAGTGGGATGGGCAGAGAGAGAGACGGGGAGAGAGAGAGACGGGGAGAGAGAGCGACGGGGAGAGAGAGACATGGGGAGAGAGATGCGGAGAGAGAGGGAGACGGGGAGAGAGAGAGACGGGGAGAGAGAGAGAGACGGGGAGAGAGAGAGAAACGGGTAGATAGAGAGAAACGGGGAGACAGAGAGGAACGTGGAGATAGAGAGACGGGGAGTGAGAGAGAGATGGGGAGCGAGAGACACGGGGAGAGAGAGAGAGAGACGGGGCGAGAGTGAGAGAGACGCGGAGCGAGAGAGAGATGGGGAGAGAGAGAGAGAGACGGGGAGAGAAAGAGAGAGATACGGTGAGAGAGAGAGAGAGACGGTGAGAGAGAAAAAGACGGGACGAAAGAGAGAGAGAGACAGGTAGAGAGAGAAAAAGACGGGGAGAGAGAGAGAGCGAGATGGGTTGAGAGAGATGGGTAGAGAGAGAGAATGAGATGGGTAGAGAGAGAGAATGAGATGGGGAGAGAGAGAGAAAGACAGGGAGAGAGAGAGAGATTGGGAGACAGAGTGAGACGGGGAGAGAGACAAAGAGAGAGTGAGACAGGGAGAGAGAGAAAGATGGGAAGAGAGAGGGAGAGACGGGGAGAGAGAGAGAGAGAGACGGGTAGAGAGAGCGAGACAGGTAGAGAGAGAGGCAGGGAGAGAGAGAGATGGAGAGAGAGAGAGACGAGGAGAGAGAGAGACGGGGAAAGGGAGAGAGACGGGGAGAGAGAGAGAGACTGGGAGACGGAGTGAGATAGGGACAGAGATTAGGAGAGAGAGAGACAGGGAGAGAGGGAGAAAGATGGGAAGAGAAAGGGAGAGACGGGGAGAGAGAGAGAGAGAGAGAGAGAGACGGGTAGAGAGAGAGAGACAGGTAGAGAGAGTTGCAGGGAGAGAGAGAGACGGGTAAAGACAGAGACGAGGAGAGAGAGAGAAGGGGAAGGGAGAGAGATGGGGAGAGAGAGAGACGGGGAAAGAGAGAGAGAGACGGGGAGAAAGAAAAAGACGGGGAAAGGGAGAGAGACGGGGAGAGAGAGAAATGGGGAGAGAGAGTGACGGGGAGAGAGAGGGACGGGGAGAGAGTTGGACGGGGAGAGAGAGAAACGGGGAGAGAGAGAGAGACGGGGAGAGAGAGAAAGTGACGGGGAGAGAGAGAAAGTGACGGGGAGAGAGAGAGATAGATGGGGAGAGAGAGAGAAAGACGGGGAGAGAGAGAGAAAGACGGGGAGAGAGAGAGACGGGGAAAGAGAGAGAGACGGGGAGAGAGAGAGAGACGGGGAGAGAGCGAGACGGGGAGAGAGAGAGATGGAAAGAGAGAGAGGGATGGGGAGAACGAGAAACGGGGAGAGAGGGAGACGGGGTGAGAGAGCGACGGGGAGAGAGAGAGACGGGGAGAGAGAGGCGGGGAGAGAGAGAGAAGGGGAGAGAGATAGACGGGGAGAGATAGAGACGGGGAGTGAGACGGGGAGAGGGAGAGAGACGGGGAGAGAGAGAGAAAGACGGGGAGAGAGAGAGAGACGGGGAAAGAGAGATTGCCGGGGAGAGAGAGAGAGACGGGGAGAGGGAGTGGCGGGGAGTGAGAGAGAGAGGGCGGAGAGAGAGTCGGGAGGAGAGTGAGACCAGGAGAGAGAGAGAGACGGGGAGAGAGAGAGACGGGGAGAGAGAGCGACGGGGAGAGAGATGCGGAGAGAGAGGGAGACGGGGAGAGAGAGAGATGGGGAGAGAGCGTGAAACGTGGAGAGAGAGAGAAACGGGGAGACGGAGAGGAACGTGGAAATAGAGAGACGGGGAGTGAGAGAGAGATGTGGAGCGAGAGAGACGGGGAGAGAGAGAGTGAGACGGGGAGAGAGAGAGATAGATGGGGAAAGAGAGAGTGAGACGGGGCAAGAGTGAGAGAGACGGGGAGTGAGAGAGAGATGGGGAGAGAGAGAGAGAGACGGGGAGAGAAAGAGAGAGATACGGGGAGAGAGAGAGCGCGACGGTGAGAGAGAAAAAGACGGGACGAAAGAGAGAGAGAGAGACAGGTAGAGAGAGACAGAGACGGGGAGAGAGAGAGAGCGACGGAGAGAGAGCGAGACGGGTTGAGAGAGAGAGAGAGATGGGTAGAGAGAGAGAATGAGACGGGGAGAGAGAGAGAAAGACGGGGAGAGAGAGAGAGATTGGGAGACGGAGTGAGACGGGGACAGAGACAAGGAGAAAGAGAGACAGGGAGAGAGGGAGAAAGATGGGAAGAGAGAGAGAGAGAGAGACGGGGAGAGAGAGAGAGAGAGAGACGGGTAGAGAGAGCGAGACAGGTAGAGAGAGAGGCAGGGAGAGAGAGAGACGGAGAGAGAGAGAGACGAGGAGAGAGAGAGACGGGGAAAGGGAGAGAGACGGGGAGAGAGAGAGAGACTGGGAGACGGAGTGAGATGGGGACAGAGATTAGGAGAGAGAGAGACAGGGAGAGAGGGAGAAAGATGGGAAGAGAGAGGGAGAGACGGGGAGAGAGAGAGAGAGAGGGAGACGGGTAGTGAGAGAGAGACAGGTAGAGAGAGATGCAGGTAGAGAGAGAGATGTGTAGAGAGAGAGACGAGGAGAGAGAGAGAAGGGGAATGGGTGAGAGATGGGGAGAGAGACAGACGGGGAAAGAGAGAGAGAGACGGGGAGAGGGAGAGACGGGGAGAGAGAGAGAGGGATGGGGAGAACGAGAAACGGGGAGAGAGGGCGACGGGGTGAGAGAGCGACGGGGAGAGACAGAGACGGGGAGAGAGAGAGGCGGGGAGAGAGAGAGAAGGGGAGAGAGATAGACGGGGAGAGATAGAGACGGGGAGTGAGACGGGGAGAGAGAGAGAGATGGGGAGAGAGAGAGACAGCCGGGGAGAGAGAGAGAGACGGGGAAAGAGAGATTGCTGAGGAGAGAGAGAGAGACGGGGACAGGGAGAGGCGGGGAGAGAGAGAGAGAGGGGGGAGAGAGAGTCGGGAGGAGAGGGAGACCGGGAGAGAGAGAGACGGGGTGAGAGAGAGATGGAGTGAGAGAGTGGGATGGGGAGAGAGAGAGACGGGGAGAGAGAGAGACGGGGAGAGAGAGCGACGGGGAGAGAGAGACATGGGGAGAGAGATGCGGAGAGAGAGGGAGACGGGGAGAGAGAGAGTGAGACGGGGAGAGAGAGAGATAGATGGGGAAAGAGAGAGTGAGACGGGGCAAGAGTGAGAGAGACGGGGAGCGAGAGAGAGATGGGGAGAGAGAGAGAGAGACGGGGAGAGAAAGAGAGAGATACGGGGAGAGAGAGAGCGCGACGGTGAGAGAGAAAAAGACGGGACGAAAGAGAGAGAGAGACAGGTAGAGAGAGACAGAGACGGGGAGAGAGAGAGAGCGACGGAGAGAGAGCGAGACGGGTTGAGAGAGAGAGAGAGATGGGTAGAGAGAGAGAATGAGACGGGGAGAGAGAGAGAAAGACGGGGAGAGAGAGAGAGATTGGGAGACGGAGTGAGACGGGGACAGAGACAAGGAGAAAGAGAGACAGGGAGAGAGGGAGAATGATGGGAAGAGAGAGAGAGAGACGGGGAGAGAGAGAGAGAGAGAGACGGGTAGAGAGAGCGAGACAGGTAGAGAGAGAGGCAGGGAGAGAGAGAGACGGAGAGAGAGAGAGACGAGGAGAGAGAGCGACGGGGAAAGGCAGAGAGACGGGGAGAGAGAGAGAGACTGGGAGACGGAGTGAGATGGGGACAGAGATTAGGAGAGAGAGAGACAGGGAGAGAGGGAGAAAGATGGGAAGAGAGAGGGAGAGACGGGGAGAGAGAGAGAGAGAGGGAGACGGGTAGTGAGAGAGAGACAGGTAGAGAGAGATGCAGGTAGAGAGAGAGATGTGTAGAGAGAGAGACGAGGAGAGAGAGAGAAGGGGAATGGGTGAGAGATGGGGAGAGAGACAGACGGGGAAAGAGAGAGAGAGACGGGGAGAGGGAGAGACGGGGAGAGAGAGAGAGGGATGGGGAGAACGAGAAACGGGGAGAGAGGGCGACGGGGTGAGAGAGCGATGGGGAGAGACAGAGACGGGGAGAGAGAGAGGCGGGGAGAGAGAGAGAAGGGGAGAGAGATAGACGGGGAGAGATAGAGACGGGGAGTGAGACGGGGAGAGAGAGAGAGATGGGGAGAGAGAGAGAAAGCCGGGGAGAGAGAGAGAGACGGGGAAAGAGAGATTGCTGAGGAGAGAGAGAGAGACGGGGACAGGGAGTGGCGGGGAGAGAGAGAGAGAGGGGGGAGAGAGAGTCGGGAGGAGAGGGAGACCGGGAGAGAGAGAGACGGGGTGAGAGAGAGATGGAGTGAGAGAGTGGGATGGGGAGAGAGAGAGACGGGGAGAGAGAGAGACGGGGAGAGAGAGCGACGGGGAGAGAGAGACATGGGGAGAGAGATGCGGAGAGAGAGGGAGACGGGGAGAGAGAGAGAGACGGGGAGAGAGAGAGAAACGGGTAGATAGAGAGAAACGGGGAGACAGAGAGGAACGTGGAGATAGAGAGACGGGGAGTGAGAGAGAGATGGGGAGAGAGAGTGACGGGGAGAGAGAGGGACGGGGAGAGAGTTGGACGGGGAGAGAGAGAAAAAGGGAGAGAGAGAGAGACGGGGAGAGAGAGAGAGTGACGGGGAGAGAGACAGAGACGTGGCGAGAGAGAGATAGATGGGGAGAGAGAGAGAACGATGGGGAGAGAGAGAGAAAGACGGGGAGAGAGCGAGACGGGGAAAGAGAGAGAGACGGGGAGAGAGAGAGAGACGGGGAGAGAGCGAGACGGGGAGAGGGAGAGACGGGGAGAGAGAGAGATGGAGAGAGAGAGGGATGGGGAGAACGAGAAACGGGGAGAGAGGGAGACGGGGTGACAGAGCGACGGGGAGAGAGAGAGACGGGGAGAGAGAGGCGGGGAGAGAGAGAGAAGGGGAGAGAGATAGACGGGGAGAGATAGAGACGGGGAGTGATACGGGGAGAGGGAGAGAGACGGGGAGAGAGAGAGAAAGACGGGGAGAGAGAGAGAGAGACGGGGAGAGAAAGAGAGAGATACGGGGAGAGAGAGAGCGCGACGGTGAGAGAGAAAAAGACGGGACGAAAGAGAGAGAGAGAGACAGGTAGAGAGAGACAGAGACGGGGAGAGAGAGAGAGTGACGGAGAGAGAGCGAGACGGGTTGAGAGAGAGAGAGAGATGGGTAGAGAGAGAGAATGAGACGGGGAGAGAGAGAGAAAGACGGGGAGAGAGAGAGAGATTGGGAGACGGAGTGAGACGGGGACAGAGACAAGGAGAAAGAGAGACAGGGAGAGAGGGAGAAAGATGGGAAGAGAGAGAGAGAGACGGGGAGAGAGAGAGAGAGAGAGACGGGTAGAGAGAGCGAGACAGGTAGAGAGAGAGGCAGGGAGAGAGAGAGACGGAGAGAGAGAGAGACGAGGAGAGAGAGAGACGGGGAAAGGGAGAGAGACGGGGAGAGAGAGAGAGACTGGGAGACGGAGTGAGATGGGGACAGAGATTAGGAGAGAGAGAGACAGGGAGAGAGGGAGAAAGATGGGAAGAGAGAGGGAGAGACGGGGAGAGAGAGAGAGAGAGGGAGACGGGTAGTGAGAGAGAGACAGGTAGAGAGAGATGCAGGTAGAGAGAGAGATGTGTAGAGAGAGAGACGAGGAGAGAGAGAGAAGGGGAATGGGTGAGAGATGGGGAGAGAGACAGACGGGGAAAGAGAGAGAGAGACGGGGAGAGGGAGAGACGGGGAGAGAGAGAGAGGGATGGGGAGAACGAGAAATGGGGAGAGAGGGCGACGGGGTGAGAGAGCGACGGGGAGAGACAGAGACGGGGAGAGAGAGAGGCGGGGAGAGAGAGAGAAAGACGGGGAGAGAGAGAGAGATTGGGAGACGGAGTGAGACGGGGACAGAGACAAGGAGAAAGAGAGACAGGGAGAGAGGGAGAAAGATGGGAAGAGAGAGAGAGAGACGGGGAGAGAGAGAGAGAGAGAGACGGGTAGAGAGAGCGAGACAGGTAGAGAGAGAGGCAGGGAGAGAGAGAGACGGAGAGAGAGAGAGACGAGGAGAGAGAGAGACGGGGAAAGGGAGAGAGACGGGGAGAGAGAGAGAGACTGGGAGACGGAGTGAGATGGGGACAGAGATTAGGAGAGAGAGAGACAGGGAGAGAGGGAGAAAGATGGGAAGAGAGAGGGAGAGACGGGGAGAGAGAGAGAGAGAGGGAGACGGGTAGTGAGAGAGAGACAGGTAGAGAGAGATGCAGGTAGAGAGAGAGATGTGTAGAGAGAGAGACGAGGAGAGAGAGAGAAGGGGAATGGGTGAGAGATGGGGAGAGAGACAGACGGGGAAAGAGAGAGAGAGACGGGGAGAGGGAGAGACGGGGAGAGAGAGAGAGGGATGGGGAGAATGAGAAACGGGGAGAGAGGGCGACGGGGTGAGAGAGCGACGGGGAGAGACAGAGACGGGGAGAGAGAGAGGCGGGGAGAGAGAGAGAAGGGGAGAGAGATAGACGGGGAGAGATAGAGACGGGGAGTGAGACGGGGAGAGAGAGAGAGATGGGGAGAGAGAGAGAAAGCCGGGGAGAGAGAGAGAGACGGGGAAAGAGAGATTGCTGAGGAGAGAGAGAGAGACGGGGACAGGGAGAGGCGGGGAGAGAGAGAGAGAGGGGGGAGAGAGAGTCGGGAGGAGAGGGAGACCGGGAGAGAGAGAGACGGGGTGAGAGAGAGATGGAGTGAGAGAGTGGGATGGGGAGAGAGAGAGACGGGGAGAGAGAGAGACGGGGAGAGAGAGCGACGGGGAGAGAGAGACATGGGGAGAGAGATGCGGAGAGAGAGGGAGACGGGGAGAGAGAGAGTGAGACGGGGAGAGAGAGAGATAGATGGGGAAAGAGAGAGTGAGACGGGGCGAGAGTGAGAGAAACGGGGAGCGAGAGAGAGATGGGGAGAGAGAGAGAGAGACGGGGAGAGAAAGAGAGAGATACGGGGAGAGAGAGAGCGCGACGGTGAGAGAGAAAAAGACGGGACGAAAGAGAGAGAGAGACAGGTAGAGAGAGACAGAGACGGGGAGAGAGAGAGAGCGACGGAGAGAGAGCGAGACGGGTTGAGAGAGAGAGAGAGATGGGTAGAGAGAGAGAATGAGACGGGGAGAGAGAGAGAAAGACGGGGAGAGAGAGAGAGATTGGGAGACGGAGTGAGACGGGGACAGAGACAAGGAGAAAGAGAGACAGGGAGAGAGGGAGAATGATGGGAAGAGAGAGAGAGAGACGGGGAGAGAGAGAGAGAGAGAGACGGGTAGAGAGAGCGAGACAGGTAGAGAGAGAGGCAGGGAGAGAGAGAGACGGAGAGAGAGAGAGACGAGGAGAGAGAGCGACGGGGAAAGGGAGAGAGACGGGGAGAGAGAGAGAGACTGGGAGACGGAGTGAGATGGGGACAGAGATTAGGAGAGAGAGAGACAGGGAGAGAGGGAGAAAGATGGGAAGAGAGAGGGAGAGACGGGGAGAGAGAGAGAGAGAGGGAGACGGGTAGTGAGAGAGAGATAGGTAGAGAGAGATGCAGGTAGAGAGAGAGATGTGTAGAGAGAGAGACGAGGAGAGAGAGAGAAGGGGAATGGGTGAGAGATGGGGAGAGAGACAGACGGGGAAAGAGAGAGAGAGACGGGGAGAGGGAGAGACGGGGAGAGAGAGAGAGGGATGGGGAGAACGAGAAACGGGGAGAGAGGGCGACGGGGTGAGAGAGCGATGGGGAGAGACAGAGACGGGGAGAGAGAGAGGCGGGGAGAGAGAGAGAAGGGGAGAGAGATAGACGGGGAGAGATAGAGACGGGGAGTGAGACGGGGAGAGAGAGAGAGATGGGGAGAGAGAGAGAAAGCCGGGGAGAGAGAGAGAGACGGGGAAAGAGAGATTGCTGAGGAGAGAGAGAGAGACGGGGACAGGGAGTGGCGGGGAGAGAGAGAGAGAGGGGGGAGAGAGAGTCGGGAGGAGAGGGAGACCGGGAGAGAGAGAGACGGGGTGAGAGAGAGATGGAGTGAGAGAGTGGGATGGGGAGAGAGAGAGACGGGGAGAGAGAGAGACGGGGAGAGAGAGCGACGGGGAGAGAGAGACATGGGGAGAGAGATGCGGAGAGAGAGGGAGACGGGGAGAGAGAGAGAGACGGGGAGAGAGAGAGAAACGGGTAGATAGAGAGAAACGGGGAGACAGAGAGGAACGTGGAGATAGAGAGACGGGGAGTGAGAGAGAGATGGGGAGAGAGAGTGACGGGGAGAGAGAGGGACGGGGAGAGAGTTGGACGGGGAGAGAGAGAAAAAGGGAGAGAGAGAGAGACGGGGAGAGAGAGAGAGTGACGGGGAGAGAGACAGAGACGTGGCGAGAGAGAGATAGATGGGGAGAGAGAGAGAAAGATGGGGAGAGAGAGAGAAAGACGGGGAGAGAGCGAGACGGGGAAAGAGAGAGAGACGGGGAGAGAGAGAGAGACGGGGAGAGAGCGAGACGGGGAGAGGGAGAGACGGGGAGAGAGAGAGATGGAGAGAGAGAGGGATGGGGAGAACGAGAAACGGGGAGAGAGGGAGACGGGGTGACAGAGCGACGGGGAGAGAGAGAGACGGGGAGAGAGAGGCGGGGAGAGAGAGAGAAGGGGAGAGAGATAGACGGGGAGAGATAGAGACGGGGAGTGATACGGGGAGAGGGAGAGAGACGGGGAGAGAGAGAGAAAGACGGGGAGAGAGAGAGAGACGGGGAAAGAGAGATTGCCGGGGAGAGAGAGAGAGAGACGGGGAGAGGGAGTGGCGGGGAGAGAGAGAGAGAGGGGGAGAGAGAGTCGGGAGGAGAGTGAGACCGGGAGAGAGAGAGAGACGGGGAGAGAGAGAGACGGGGAGAGAGAGCGACGGGGAGAGAGAGACACGGGGAGAGAGATGCGGAGAGAGAGGGAGACGGGGAGAGAAAGAGACGTGGTGAGAGCGAGAAACGCGGAGAGAGAGAGAAACGGGGAGACGGAGAGGAACGTGGAGATAGAGAGACGGGGAGTGAGAGAGAGAAGGGGAGCGAGAGAGACGGGGCGAGAGTGAGAGAGACGCGGAGCGAGAGAGAGATGGGGAGAGAGAGAGAGAGACGGGGAGAGAAAGAGAGAGATACGGGGAGAGAGAGAGCGCGACGGTGAGAGAGAAAAAGACGGGACGAAAGAGAGAGAGAGACAGGTAGAGAGAGACAGAGACGGGGAGAGAGAGAGAGCGACGGAGAGAGAGCGAGACGGGTTGAGAGAGAGAGAGAGATGGGTAGAGAGAGAGAATGAGACGGGGAGAGAGAGTGAAAGACGGGGAGAGAGAGAGAGATTGGGAGACGGAGTGAGATGGGGACAGAGACAAGGAGAAAGAGAGACAGGGAGAGAGGGAGAAAGATGGGAAGAGAGAGGGAGAGACGGGGAGAGAGAGAGAGAGAGAGACGGGTAGAGAGAGCGAGACAGGTAGAGAGAGAGGCAGGGAGAGAGAGAGACGGAGAGAGAGAGAGACGAGGAGAGAGAGAGACGGGGAAAGGGAGAGAGACGGGGAGAGAGAGAGAGACTGGGAGACGGAGTGAGATGGGGACAGAGATTAGGAGAGAGAGAGACAGGGAGAGAGGGAGAAAGATGGGAAGAGAGAGGGAGAGACGGTGAGAGAGAGAGAGAGAGAGAGAGAGACGGGTAGAGAGAGAGAGACAGGTAGAGAGAGATGCAGGGAGAGAGAGAGACGGGAAGAGACAGAGACGAGGAGAGAGAGAGAAGGGGAAAGGGAGAGAGATGGGGAGAGAGAGAGACGGGGAAAGGGAGAGAGACGGGGAGAGATAGATGGGGAGAGAGAGTGACGGGGAGAGAGAGGGACGGGGAGAGAGTTGGACGGGGAGAGAGAGAGAGACGGGGAGAGAGAGCGATCGATGGGGAGAGAGAGACAAGACGGGGAGAGAGAGAGAAAGACGGGGAGAGAGAGAGACGTGGAAAGAGAAAGAGACGGGGAGAGAGAGAGAGACGGGGAGAGAGCGAGACGGGGAGAAGGAGAGACGGGGAGAGAGAGAGATGGAGAGAGAGAGAGGGATGGGGAGAATGAGAAACGGGGAGAGAGGGAGACGGGGTGAGAGAGCGACGGGGAGAGAGAGAGACGGGGAGAGAGAGGCGGGGAGAGAGAGAGAAGGGGAGAGAGATAGACGGGGAGAGATAGAGACGGGGAGTGAGACGGGGAGAGGGAGAGAGACGGGGAGAGAGAGAGAAAGACGGGGAGAGAGAGAGAGATGGGGAAAGAGAGATTGCCGGGGAGAGAGAGAGAGACGGGGAGAGGGAGTGGCGGGGAGAGAGAGAGACGGGGGAGAGAGAGTCGGGAGGAGAGTGAGACGCGGAGAAAGAGAGACGGGGAGAGAGAAAGATGGGGAGAGAGAGCGACGGGGAGAGAGATACACGGGGAGAGAGATGCGGAGAGAGAGGGAGACGGGGAGAGAGAGAGACGGGGAGAGAGAGAGAAACGGGGAGAGAGAGAGAAACGGGGAGACGGAGAGGAACGTTGAGATAGAGAGACGGGGAGTGAGAGAGAGATGGGGAGCGAGGGAGACGGGGAGAGAGAGAGAGAGACGGGGAGGGAGAGAGATAGATGGGGAGAGAGAGAGTGAGACGGGGCGAGAGTGAGAGAGACGGGGAGCGAGAGAGAGATTGGGAGACGGAGTGAGACGGGGACAGAGACAAGGAGAAAGAGAGACAGGGAGAGATGGAGAAAGATGGGAAGAGAGAGGGAGAGACGGGGAGAGAGAGAGACGTGTAGAGAGAGCGAGACAGGTAGAGAGAGAGGCAGGGAGAGAGAGAGACGGAGAGAGAGAGAGATGAGGAGAGAGAGAGACGGGGAAAGGGAGAGAGACGGGGAAAGGGCGAGAGACGGGGAGAGAGAGAGAGACTGGGAGACGGAGTGAAATGGGGACAGAGATTAGGAGAGAGAGAGATAGGGAGAGAGGGAGAAAGATGGGAAGAGAGAGGGAGAGACGGGGAGAGAGAGAGAGAGAGAGACGGGGAGAGAGAGAGAGACAGGTAGAGGGAGATGCAAGTAGAGAGAGAGATGGGTAGAGAGAGAGACGAGGAGAGAGAGAGAAGGGGAATGGGTGAGAGATGGGGAGAGAGAGAGACGGGGAAAGAGAGAGAGAAACGGGGAGAGGGAGAGACGGGGAGAGAGAGAGATGGAGAGAGAGAGAGGGATGGGGAGAACGAGAAAAGGGGAGAGAGGGAGATGGGGTGAGAGAGCAACGGGGAGAGAGAGACGGGGAGAGAGAGAGGCGGGGAGAGAGAGAGAAGGGGAGAGAGATAGACAGGGAGAGATAGAGACGGGGAGTGAGACGGAGAGAGGGAGAGAGACGGGGAGAGAGAGAGAAAGCCGGGGAGAGAGAGAGAGACGGGGAAAGAGAGATTGCCGGGGAGATAGAGAGAGACGGGGAGAGGGAGTGGCGGAGAGAGAGAGAGAGAGGGGGCAGAGAGAGTCGGGAGGAGAGGGAGACCGGGAGAGAGAGACGGGGTGAGAGAGAGATGGAGTGAGAGAGTGGGATGGGGAGAGAGAGAGACGGGGAGAAGAGAGATGGGGAGAGAGAGAGGGATGGGGAGAGACAGAGACGGGGAGAGAGTGAGATGGGCCGAGAGAGCGACGGGGAGAGAGAGAGAGACGGGGAGAGAGAGAGAAACGGGGAGAGGGATAGGAACGTGGAGAGAGAGAGACGGTGAGTGAGAGAGAGATGGGGAGCGAGAGAGACGGGGAGAGAGAGAGTGAGACGTGAAAAGAGAGAGCGAGACGGGGGGAGAGCGAGAGAGACGGGGAGCGAGAGAGAGAGACGGGGGGGAGAGAGAGAGAGAGACGGGGAGAGAGAGAGCCGGACGGGGAGAGAGAAAAAGACGGGACGAAAGAGAGAGAGAGAGACGGGTAGAGAGAGAGAGAGCGACGGAGAGAGAGAGAGTGACGGAGAGAGCGAGCGAGACGGGTTGAGCGAGAGAGAGAGAGATGGCTAGAGAGAGAGAGTGAGACGGGGAGAGAGAGAGAAAGACGGGGAGAGAGAGATTGGGAGACGGAGAGAGACGGGGACAGAGATGGGGAGAGAGAGAAAGGGACAGAGAGCGAAAGATGGGAAGAGAGAGGGAGAGACGGGGAGAGAGAGAGAGAGAGAGAGAGACAGGGAGAGAGATAGGCAGGAAGAGAGAGAGACATAGAGAGAGAGAGAGACGGGGTGAGAGAGAGATGGGGAGAGAGAGAGAGACGGGGAATGGGAGAGAGACGGGGAGAGAGAGAGACGGGTAGAGAGAGAGAGACAGGGAGAGAGATAGAAGGGGAGAGAGAGAGATGCAGAAAGATAGAGATGAAGAGAGAGAGAGACGGGGAGAGAGAGGGACGGGGAGAGAGAGAGATGGGGAGAGAGAGAGATGGGGAGAGAGAGAGATGGGGAGAGAGAGAGGGATGGGGAGAGACAGAGACGGGGAGAGAGAGAGACAGGGCGAGAGAGAGACAGGGAGAGAGAGAGAAGGGGAGAGAGAGAGATGCAGAAAGATAGAGATGAAGAGAGAGAGAGACGGGGAGAGAGAGGGACGGGGAGAGAGAGGGACGGGGAGAGAGAGAGATGGGGAGAGAGGGAGACGGGGAGAGAGGGAGATGGGGAGAGAGAGAGGGATGGGGAGAGACAGAGACGGGGAGAGAGTGAGACAGGGCGAGAGAGCGACGGGGGGAGAGAGAGAACCGGGGAGAGGGAGAGAGACGGGGAGAGAGAGAGACGGGGAGAGAGAGCGACGGGGAGAGAGAGAGACGGGGAGAGAGAGAGACGGGGAGAGAGAGAGAGACGGGGAGATAGAGAGATACGGGGAGAGAGAGAGAGACAGGGAGAGAGAGAGAGACGGGGAGAGAGAGAGAAAGACGGGGAGAGAGAGAGAGAGAGATGGGGAAAGAGAGATTGCCGGGGAGAGAGAGACGGGGAGAGGGAGTGGCGGGGAGAGAGAGAGAGAGGGGGAAGAGAGAGTCGGGAGGAGAGTGAGACCGGGAGAGAGAGAGATGGGGAGAGAGAGAGATGGAGTGAGAGAGAGGGATGGAGAGAGAGAGAGATGGGGAGAGAGAGAGACGGGGAGAGAGAGCGACGGGGAGAGAGAGACACGGGGAGAGAGATGCGGGGAGAGAGGGAGACGGGGAGAGAGAGAGACGGGGAGAGATAGAGACAGGGAGAGAGACGGGGAGAGGGAGAGAAACGGGGAGAGAGATAGAGACGGGGAGAGAGAGAGAAACGGGGAGACGGAGAGGAACGTGGAGATAGAGAGACGGGGAGTGAGAGAGAGATGGGGAGCGAGAGAGACGGGGAGAGAGAGAGAGACGGGGATAGAGAGAGTGAGACGGGGCGAGAGTGAGAGAGACGGGGAGCGAGAGAGAGATGGTGAGAGACAGAGAGAGACGGGGAGAGAAGGACTGAGATACGGGGAGAGAGAGAGCGCAACGGTGAGAGAGAAAAAGACGGGACGAAAGAGAGAGAGAGACAGAGACGGGGAGAGAGAGAGAGCGACAGAGAGAGAGCGAGACGGGTTGAGAGAGAGAGAGATGGGTAGAGAGAGAGAGAGTGAGACGGGGAGAGAGAGAGAAAGACGGGGAGAGAGAGAGATTGGGAGACGGAGTGAAACGGGGACAGAGACAAGGAGATAGAGAGACAGGGAGAGAGAGAGAAAGATGGGAAGAGAGAGGGAGAGACGGGGAGAGAGAGAGAGAGAGAGAGAGACAGGTAGAGAGAGCGAGACAGGTAGAGAGAGAGGCAGGGAGAGAGAGAGACGGGGAGAGAGAGTGACGGGGAGAGAGAGAGACAGGGAAAGGGAGAGAGTCGGGGAGAGAGAGAGAGTGGGAGACGGAGTGAGACGGGGACAGAGATTAGGAGAGAGAGAGACAGGGAGAGAGGGAGAAAGATGGGAAGAGAGAGGGAGAGACGGGGAGAGAGAGAGAGAGAGAGAGAGATGGATAGAGAGAGAGAGACAGGTCGAGAGAGAGGCAGGGAGAGAGAGAGACGGGTAGAGAGAGAGACGAGGAGAGAGAGAGAAGGGGAAAGGGATAGAGATGGGGAGAGAGAGAGAGACGGGGAAAGAGAGAGAGAGAGAGACGGGGAGAGAGAAAAAGACGGGGAAAGGGAGAGAGACGGGGAGAGAGAGAAATGGGGCGAGAGAGTGACGGGGAGAGAGAGGGACGGGGAGAGAGAGGGACGGGAAGAGAGAGAAACGGGGAGAGAGAGAGAGACGGGGAGAGAGAGAGAGTGACGGGGAGAGAGAGAGACGTAGAGAGATGGGGAGTGAGAGAGAGACGGGGAGAGAGAGAGAAAGGCGGGGAGAGAGAGAGACGGGGAAAGAGAGAGAGACGGGGAGAGAGAGAGAGACGGGAAAAGAGAGAGACGGGAAGAGAGAGAGACGGGGAGAGAGGGAGGCATGGAGAGAGAGAGCTCCGGGGAGAGAGAGAGACGGGGAGAGAGTGAGATGGGGAGAGAGAGAGACGGGGAGAGAGAGAGATGGAGAGAGAGAGAGGGATGGGGAGAACGAGAAACGGGGAGAGAGGGAGACGGGGTGAGAGAGCGACGGGGAGAGAGAGAGACGGGGAGAGAGAGAGGCGGGGAGAGTGAGAGAAGGGGAGAGGGATAGAGACAGGGAGAGAGACGGGGAGAGGGAGAGAAACGGGGAGAGAGATAGAGACGGGGGAGAGAGAGAGAAACGGGGGAGACGGAGAGGAACGTGGAGATAGAGAGACGGGGAGTGAGAGAGAGATGGGGAGCGAGAGAGACGGGGAGAGAGAGAGAGACGGGGATAGAGAGAGTGAGACGGGGCGAGAGTGAGAGAGACGGGGAGCGAGAGAGAGATGGTGAGAGACAGAGAGAGACGGGGAGAGAAGGACTGAGATACGGGGAGAGAGAGAGCGCAACGGTGAGAGAGAAAAAGACGGGACGAAAGAGAGAGAGAGACAGAGACGGGGAGAGAGAGAGAGCGACAGAGAGAGAGCGAGACGGGTTGAGAGAGAGAGAGATGGGTAGAGAGAGAGAGAGTGAGACGGGGAGAGAGAGAGAAAGACGGGGAGAGAGAGAGATTGGGAGACGGAGTGAAACGGGGACAGAGACAAGGAGATAGAGAGACAGGGAGAGAGAGAGAAAGATGGGAAGAGAGAGGGAGAGACGGGGAGAGAGAGAGAGAGAGAGAGAGACAGGTAGAGAGAGCGAGACAGGTAGAGAGAGAGGCAGGGAGAGAGAGAGAGACGGGGAGAGAGAGTGACGGGGAGAGAGAGAGACAGGGAAAGGGAGAGAGTCGGGGAGAGAGAGAGAGTGGGAGACGGAGTGAGACGGGGACAGAGATTAGGAGAGAGAGAGACAGGGAGAGAGGGAGAAAGATGGGAAGAGAGAGGGAGAGACGGGGAGAGAGAGAGAGAGAGAGAGAGATGGATAGAGAGAGAGAGACAGGGTCGAGAGAGAGGCAGGGAGAGAGAGAGACAGGTAGAGAGAGAGACGAGGAGAGAGAGAGAAGGGGAAAGGGATAGAGATGGGGAGAGAGAGAGACGGGGAAAGAGAGAGAGAGAGAGACGGGGAGAGAGAAAAAGACGGGGAAAGGGAGAGAGACGGGGAGAGAGAGAAATGGGGCGAGAGAGTGACGGGGAGAGAGAGGGACGGGGAGAGAGAGGGACGGGAAGAGAGAGAAACGGGGAGAGAGAGAGAGACGGGGAGAGAGAGAGAGTGACGGGGAGAGAGAGAGACGTAGAGAGATGGGGAGTGAGAGAGAGATGGGGAGAGAGAGAGAAAGGCGGGGAGAGAGAGAGACAGGGAAAGAGAGAGAGACGGGGAGAGAGAGAGAGACGGGAAAAGAGAGAGACGGGAAGAGAGAGAGACGGGGAGAGAGGGAGGCGTGGAGAGAGAGAGCTCCGGGGAGAGAGAGAGACGGGGAGAGAGTGAGATGGGGAGAGAGAGAGACGGGGAGAGAGAGAGATGGAGAGAGAGAGAGGGATGGGGAGAACGAGAAACGGGGAGAGAGGGAGACGGGGTGAGAGAGCGACGGGGAGAGAGAGAGACGGGGAGAGAGAGAGGCGGGGAGAGTGAGAGAAGGGGAGAGGGATAGAGACAGGGAGAGAGAGAGAGACGGGGAGAGAGAGAGAAACGGGGAGAGGGAGAGAAACGGGGAGAGGGAGAGAAACGGGGAGAGGGAGAGACAGGGAGTGAGAGAAAGACGGGGAGGGAGAGAGAAACGGGGAGAGAGAGAGAGAGACAGGGAGAGAGAGAGAGAGACAGGAAGAGAGTGAGAGACGGGGAGCGAGAGAGAGATGGGGAGAGGGAGAGAGATGTGGAGAGAGATAGATGGGGAGAGATAGAGACTGGGAGAGGGATAGAGACAGGGAGAGAGAGAGAGAGACAGGAAGAGAGTGAGAGGCGGGGAGAGAGAAGAACGGGGAGAAAGATAGATGGGGAGAGACAGAGACGGGGAGAGGGATAGAGACAGGGAGAGAGAGAGAGCCGGGGAGAGAGAGACGGGGAGAGAGACGGACGGGGAGAGAGAGAGAGGGGGAGAGAGAGAAACGGGGAGAGAGAGGGAGATGGGGAGAGAGAGAGAGATGGGGAGAGAGAGAGTGACGGGGAGAGAGTGAGACGGGGAGAGAGAGAGAGACGGGGACAGAAAGAGAGCCGGGGAGAGAGAGAGTGACGGGGAGAGAGAGAGACGGGGAAAGAGAGAGTCGGGGAGAGGGAGAGATGGGGAGAGTGAGAGATGGGGAGAGAGAGAGACGGGGAGAGAGCGAGATGGGGAGAGAGAGAGGGACGGGGAGAGAGAGGGACGGGGAGAGAGAGAGACGGGGAGAAGAGAGATGGGGAGAGAGAGAGGGATGGGGAGAGACAGAGACAGGGAGAGAGTGAGATGGGCCGAGGAGAGCGACGGGGAGAGAGAGAGAGACGGGGAGAGAGAGAGAAACGGGGAGAGGGATAGGACGTGGAGAATGAGAGACGGTGAGTGAGAGAGAGATGGTGAGCGAGAGAGACGGGGAGAGAGAGAGTGAGACGTGAAAAGAGAGAGTGAGACGGGGGGGAGAGCGAGAGAGACGGGGAGCGAGAGAGAGAGACGGGGGGAGAGAGAGAGAGAGACGGGGAGAGAGAGAGCTGGATGGGGGAGAGAAAAAGACGGGACGAAAGAGAGAGAGAGACGGGTAGAGAGAGAGAGCGACGGAGAGAGAGAGAGTGACGGAGAGAGCGAGCGAGAGGGGTTGAGAGAGAGAGAGAGAGATGGCTAGAGAGAGAGAGTGAGACGGGGAGAGAGAGAGAAAGACGGGGAGAGAGAGAGAGATTGGGAGACGGAGAGAGACGGGGACAGAGATGGGGAGAGAGAGAGACAGGGACAGAGAGCGAAAGATGGGAAGAGAGAGGGAGAGACGGGGAGAGAGAGAGAGAGAGAGAGAGAGAAACAGGGAGAGAGATAGGCAGGGAGAGAGAGAGACATAGAGAGAGAGAGAGACGGGGTGAGAGAGAGTTGGGGAGAGAGAGAGACGGGGAAAGGGAGAGAGACGGGGAGAGAGAGAGACGGGTAGAGAGAGAGAGACAGGGAGAGAGAGAGAAGGGGAGAGAGAGAGATGCAGAAAGATAGAGATGAAGAGAGAGAGAGACGGGGAGAGAGAGGGACGGGGAGAGAGAGAGATGGGGAGAGAGGGAGACGGGGAGAGAGAGAGATGGGGAGAGAGAGAGGGATGGGGAGAGACAGAGATGGGGAGAGAGAGAGGGCTGGGGAGAGACAGAGACGGGGAGAGAGTGAGACAGGGCGAGAGAGCGACGGGGGGAGAGAGAGAACCGGGGAGAGGGAGAGAGACGGGGAGAGAGAGAGACGGGGAGAGAGAGCGACGGGGAGAGAGAGAGACGGGGAGAGAGAAAGAGACGGGGAGATAGAGAGATACGGGGAGAGAGAGAGAGACGGGGAGAGAGAGAGAAAGACGGGGAGAGAGAGAGAGAGACGGGGAGAGAGAGAGAAAGACGGGGAGAGAGAGAGAGAGACGGGGAAAGAGAGATTGCCGGGGAGAGAGAGACGGGGAGAGGGAGTGGCGGGGAGAGAGAGAGAGAGGGGGGAGAGAAAGTCGGGAGGAGAGTGAGACCGGGAGAGAGAGAGATGGGGAGAGAGAGAGATGGAGTGAGAGAGAGGGATGGAGAGAGAGAGAGATGGGGAGAGAGAGAGACGGGGAGAGAGAGCGACGGGGAGAGAGAGTCACGGGGAGAGAGATGCGGGGAGAGAGGGAGACGGGGAGAGAGAGAGACGGGGATTGAGATAGAGACGGGGAGAGAGAGAGAAACGGGGAGACGGAGAGGAACGTGGAGATAGAGAGACGGGGAGTGAGAGATAGATGGGGAGCGAGAGAGACGGGGAGAGAGAGAGAGACGGGGATAGAGAGAGTGAGACGGGGCGAGAGTGAGAGAAACGGGGAGCGAGAGAGAGACGGTGAGAGACAGAGAGAGACGGGGAGAGAAGGAGAGAGATACGGGGAGAGAGAGAGCGCGACGGTGAGAGAGAAAAAGACGGGACGAAAGAGAGAGAGAGACAGGTAGAGAGAGACAGAGACGGGGAGAGAGAGAGAGCGACAGAGAGAGAGCGAGATGGGTTGAGAGAGAGAGAGATGGGTAGAGAGAGAGAGTGAGACGGGGAGAGAGAGAGAAAGACGGGGAGAGAGAGAGAGATTGGGAGACGGAGTGAAACGGGGACAGAGACAAGGAGAGAGAGAGACAGGGAGAGAGAGAGAAAGATGGGAAGAGAGAGTGAAAGACGGGGAGAGAGAGAGAGAGAGAGAGAGACAGGTAGAGAGAGCGAGACAGGTAGAGAGAGAGGCAGGGAGAGAGAGAGACGGGGAGAGAGAGAGACGGGGAAAGGGGAGAGTGTCGGGGAGAGAGAGAGAGTGGGAGACGGAGTGAGACGGGGACAGAGATTAGGAGAGAGAGAGACAGGGAGAGAGGGAGAAAGATGGGAAGAGAGAGGGAGAGACGGGGAGAGAGAGAGAGAGAGAGAGAGATGGATAGAGAGAGAGAGACAGGTCGAGAGAGAGGCAGGGAGAGAGAGTGACGGGGAGAGAGTGAGACGGGGAGAGAGAGAGAGACGGGGACAGAAAGAGAGCCGGGGAGAGAGAGAGTGACGGGGAGAGAGAGAGACGGGGAATGAGAGAGTCGGGGAGAGGGAGAGATGGGGAGAGAGAGAGGGACGGGGAGAGAGAGAGACGGGGAGAAGAGAGATGGGGAGAGAGAGAGGGATGGGGAGAGACAGAGACAGGGAGAGAGTGAGATGGGCCGAGAGAGCGACGGGGAGAGAGAGAGAGGACGGGGAGAGAGAGAGAAACGGGGAGAGGGATAGGAACGTGGAGAGAGAGAGACGGTGAGTGAGAGAGAGATGGTGAGCGAGAGAGACGGGGAGAGAGAGAGTGAGACGTGAAAAGAGAGAGTGAGACGGGGGAGAGCGAGAGAGACGGGGAGCGAGAGAGAGAGACGGGGGGAGAGAGAGAGAGAGACGGGGAGAGAGAGAGCTGGATGGGGGAGAGAAAAAGACGGGACGAAAGAGAGAGAGAGAGACGGGTAGAGAGAGAGAGCGACGGAGAGAGAGAGAGTGACGGAGAGAGCGAGCGAGAGGGGTTGAGAGAGAGAGAGAGAGATGGCTAGAGAGAGAGAGTGAGACGGGGAGAGAGAGAGAAAGACAGGGAGAGAGAGAGAGATTGGGAGACGGAGAGAGACGGGGACAGAGATGGGGAGAGAGAGAGACAGGGACAGAGAGCGAAAGATGGGAAGAGAGAGGGAGAGACGGGGAGAGAGAGAGAGAGAGAGAGAGAGAAACAGGGAGAGAGATAGGCAGGGAGAGAGAGAGACATAGAGAGAGAGAGAGACGGGGTGAGAGAGAGTTGGGGAGAGAGAGAGACGGGGAAAGGGAGAGAGACGGGGAGAGAGAGAGACGGGTAGAGAGAGAGAGACAGGGAGAGAGAGAGAAGGGGAGAGAGAGAGATGCAGAAAGATAGAGATGAAGAGAGAGAGAGACGGGGAGAGGGAGGGACGGGGAGAGAGAGTGATGGGGAGAGAGGGAGACGGGGAGAGAGAGAGATGGGGAGAGAGAGAGGGATGGGGAGAGACAGAGATGGGGAGAGAGAGAGGGCTGGGGAGAGACAGAGACGGGGAGAGAGTGAGACAGGGCGAGAGAGCGACGGGGGGAGAGAGAGAACCGGGGAGAGGGAGAGAGACGGGGAGAGAGAGAGACGGGGAGAGAGAGCGACGGGGAGAGAGAGAGACGGGGAGAGAGAGAGAGACGGGGAGATAGAGAGATACGGGGAGAGAGAGAGAGACAGGGAGAGAGAGAGAGACGGGGAGAGAGAGAGAAAGACGGGGAGAGAGAGAGAGAGACGGGGAAAGAGAGATTGCCGGGGAGAGAGAGACGGGGAGAGGGAGTGGCGGGGAGAGAGAGAGAGAGGGGGGAGAGAAAGTCGGGAGGAGAGTGAGACCGGGAGAGAGAGAGATGGGGAGAGAGAGAGATGGAGTGAGAGAGAGGGATGGAGAGAGAGAGAGATGGGGAGAGAGAGAGACGGGGAGAGAGAGCGACGGGGAGAGAGAGACACGGGGAGAGAGATGCGGGGAGAGAGGGAGACGGGGAGAGAGAGACGGGGATTGAGATAGAGACGGGGGAGAGAGAGAGAAACGGGGAGACGGAGAGGAACGTGGAGATAGAGAGACGGGGAGTGAGAGATAGATGGGGAGCGAGAGAGACGGGGGAGAGAGAGAGAGACGGGGATAGAGAGAGTGAGACGGGGCGAGAGTGAGAGAGACGGGTAGCGAGAGAGAGACGGTGAGAGACAGAGAGAGACGGGGAGAGAAGGAGAGAGATACGGGGAGAGAGAGAGCGCGACGGTGAGAGAGAAAAAGACGGGACGAAAGAGAGAGAGAGACAGGTAGAGAGAGACAGAGACGGGGAGAGAGAGAGAGCGACAGAGAGAGAGCGAGATGGGTTGAGAGAGAGAGAGATGGGTAGAGAGAGAGAGTGAGCCGGGGAGAGAGAGAGAAAGACGGGGAGAGAGAGAGAGATTGGGAGACGGAGTGAAACGGGGACAGAGACAAGGAGAGAGAGAGACAGGGAGAGAGAGAGAAAGATGGGAAGAGAGAGTGAGAGACGGGGAGAGAGAGAGAGAGAGAGAGAGAGACAGGTAGAGAGAGCGAGACAGGTAGAGAGAGAGGCAGGGAGAGAGAGAGACGGGGAGAGAGAGAGACGGGGAAAGGGAGAGTGTCGGGGAGAGAGAGAGAGTGGGAGACGGAGTGAGACGGGGACAGAGATTAGGAGAGAGAGAGACAGGGAGAGAGGGAGAAAGATGGGAAGAGAGAGGGAGAGACGGGGAGAGAGAGAGAGAGAGAGATGGATAGAGAGAGAGAGACAGGTCGAGAGAGAGGCAGGGAGAGAGAGAGACGGGTAGAGAGAGAGACGAGGAGAGAGAGAGAAAGGGAAAGGGATAGAGATGGGGAGAGAGAGAGACGGGGAACGAGAGAGAGAGAGACGGGGAGAGAGAAAAAGACGGGAAAAGGGAGAGAGACGGGGAGAGAGAGAAATGGGGAGAGAGAGTGACGGGGAGAGAGAGGGACGGGGAGAGAGAGAAACGGGGAGAGAGAGAGAGACGGGGGAGAGAGAGAGAGTGACGGGGAGAGAGAGAGACGTAGAGAGATGGGGGAGTGAGAGAGAGACGGGGAGAGAGAGAGAAAGACGGGGAGAGAGAGAGACGGGGAAAGAGAGAGAGACGGGGAGAGAGAGAGAGAGAGACGGGAAAAGAGAGAGACGGGAAGAGAGAGAGACGGGGAGGAGAGGGAGGCGTGGAGAGAGAGAGCTCTGGGGAGAGAGAGAGACGGGGAGAGAGAGAGAGAGACGGGGAGAGAGAGAGAGACGGGGAGAGAGAGAGATGGGGAGAGACAGAGAGAGACGGGGAGAGAGAAGGGGAGCGAGAGGGAGAGAAGTGGAGAGAGAGACGGGGAGAGGGAGAGAGACGGGTAGAGAGAGAGAGAGAGAGAGCAACGGAGAGAGAGGTATGGGGAGAGACAGAGACGGGGAGAGAGTGAGACGGGGCGAGAGAGCGACGGGGGGAGAGAGAGAACCGGGGAGAGAGAGAGAAACAGGGTGAGGGAGAGGAACGTGGAAATAGAGAGACGCGAGAGAGAGAGAGAGACGGGGAGAGAGAGAGTGAGACGGGGCGAGAGTGAGAGAGATGGGGAGAGAGAGAGAGACGGGGAGAAAGAGAGAGATACGGGGAGAGAGAGAGCGCGACGGGGAGAGAGAAAAAGATGGGACGAAAGAGAGAGAGTGACAGGTAGAGAGAGAGCCAGACGGGGAGAGAGAGAGAGAGCGACGGAGAGAGAGCGAGACGGGTTGAGAGAGAGAGAGACGGGTAGAGAGTGAAACGGGGAAAGGGAGTGAGATGGGGAGAGAGAGAGACGGGGAAAGAGAGAGAAAGACGGGGAGAGAGAGAAAGAGACGGGGAAAGGGAGAGAGATGGGGAGAGAGAGAAATGGGGAGAGAGAGAGAGACGGGGAGAGAAGGAGAGAGATACGGGGAGAGAGAGAGCGCGACGGTGAGAGAGAAAAAGACGGGACGAAAGAGTGAGAGAGACAGGTAGAGAGAGACAGAGACGGGGAGAGAGAGAGAGCGACAGAGAGAGAGCGAGACGGGTTGAGAGAGAGAGAGATGGGTAGAGAGAGAGAGTGAGACGGGGAGAGAGAGAGAAAGACGGGGAGAGAGAGAGAGATTGGGAGACGGAGTGAAACGGGGACAGAGATTAGGAGAGAGAGAGACAGGGAGAGAGAGAGAAAGATGGGAAGAGAGAGTGAGAGACGGGGGGAGAGAGAGAGAGAGAGAGAGAGACAGGTAGAGAGAGCGAGACAGGTAGAGAGAGAGGCAGGGAGAGAGAGAGACGGGGAGAGAGAGAGACGGGGAAAGGGAGAGAGTCGGGGAGAGAGAGAGACTGGGAGATGAAGTGAGACGGGGACAGAGATTAGGAGAGAGAGAGACAGGGAGAGAGGGAGAAAGATGGGAAGAGAGAGGGAGAAAGATGGGAAGAGAGAGAGAGAGAGAGAGAGATGGATAGAGAGAGAGAGACAGGTCGAGAGAGAGGCAGGGAGAGAGAGAGACGGGTAGAGAGAGAGACGAGGAGAGAGAGAGAAGGGGAAAGGGAGAGAGATGGGGAGAGAGAGAGACGGGGAAAGAGAGAGAGAGAGACGGGGAGAGAGAGTGACGGGGAGAGAGAGGGACGGGGAGAGAGAGGGACGGGGAGAGAGAGAAACGGGGAGAGAGAGAGAGACGGGGAGAGAGAGAGAGTGACGGGGAGAGAGAGAGACGTAGAGAGATGGGGAGTGAGAGAGAGACGGGGAGAGAGAGAGAAAGACGGGGAGAGAGAGAGACGGGGAAAGAGAGAGAGACGTGGAGAGAGAGAGAGAGACGGGAAAAGAGAGAGACGGGAAGAGAGAGAGACGGGGAGAGAGGGAGGCGTGGAGAGAGAGAGCTCTGGGGAGAGAGAGAGACGGGGAGAGAGAGAGAGACGGGGAGAGAGAGAGAGACGGGGAGAGAGAGAGATGGGGAGAGACAGAGAGAGACGGGGAGAGAGAAGGGGAGCGAGAGGGAGAGAAGTGGAGAGAGAGACGGGGAGAGAGAGAGAGACGGGTAGAGAGAGAGAGAGAGAGAGCAACGGAGAGAGAGGTATGGGGAGAGACAGAGACGGGGAGAGAGTGAGACGGGGCGAGAGAGCGACGGGGGGAGAGAGAGAACCGGGGAGAGAGAGAGAAACAGGGAGAGGGAGAGGAACGTGGAAATAGAGAGACGCGGAGAGAGAGAGAGAGACGGGGAGAGAGAGAGTGAGACGGGGCGAGAGTGAGAGAGATGGGGAGAGAGAGAGAGACGGGGAGAAAGAGAGAGATACGGGAGAGAGAGAGCGCGACGGGGAGAGAGAAAAAGATGGGACGAAAGAGAGAGAGTGACAGGTAGAGAGAGAGCGAGACAGGGAGAGAGAGAGAGCGACGGAGAGAGAGCGAGACGGGTTGAGAGAGAGAGAGACGGGTAGAGAGTGAAACGGGGAAAGGGAGTGAGATGGGGAGAGAGAGAGACGGGGAAAGAGAGAGAAAGACGGGGAGAGAGAGAAAGAGACGGGGAAAGGGAGAGAGACGGGGAGAGAGAGAAATGGGGAGAGAGAAGACGGGGAGAGAGAGGGACGGGGAGGGAGAGAGACGGGGAGAGAGAGGGACGGGGAGAGAGAGAAACGGGGAGAGAGAGAGAGATGGGGAGAGAGAGAGATGGGGAGAGAAAGAGTGACGGGGAGAGAGAAAGAGACGAGGAAAGAAAGAGAGCCGGGGAGAGAGAGAGAGACGGGGAGAGGGAGAGACGGGGAGAGTGAGAGATGGGGAGAGAGAGAGACGGGGAGAGAGAGAGACGGGGAGAGAGAGGGAGACGGGGAGAGAGAGAGGGAGACGGGGAGAGAGAGAGACGGGGAGAGAGAGAGAGACGGGGAGAGAGAAAGATGGGGAGAGACAGAGAGAGACGGGGAGAGAGAAGGGGAGCGAGAGAGAGAGACGGGGAGAGAGAGAGACGGGGAGAGAGCGAGATGGAGAGAGAGAGAGGGATGGGGAGAACGAGAAACGGGGAGAGAGGGAGACGGGGTGAGAGAGCGACGGGGAGAGAGAGAGACGGGGAGAGAGACAGATGGAGTGAGAGAGAGGGATGGGGAGAACGAGAAACGGGGAGAGAGGGAGACGGGGTGAGAGAGCGACGGGGAGAGAGAGACGGGGAGAGAGAGAGAGAGAGAGAGCAATGGAGAGAGAGGTATGGGGAGAGTCAGAGACGGGGAGAGAGTGAGACGGGGCGAGAGAGCGATGGGGGGAGAGAGAGAACCGGGGAGAGAGAGTGAAACAGGGAGAGGGAGAGGAACGTGGAAATAGAGAGACGCGGAGAGAGAGAGAGAGAGACGGGGAGAGAGAGAGTGAGACGGGGCGAGAGTGAGAGAGATGGGGAGAGAGAGAGAGACGGGGAGAAAGAGAGAGATACGGGGAGAGAGAGAGCGCGACGGGGAGAGAGAAAAAGATGGGACGAAAGAGAGAGAGTGACAGGTAGAGAGAGAGCCAGACGGGGAGAGAGAGAGAGCGACGGAGAGAGAGCGAGACGGGTTGAGAGAGAGAGAGACGGGTAGAGAGTGAAACGGGGAAAGGGAGTGAGATGGGGAGAGAGAGAGACGGGGAAAGAGAGAGAAAGACGGGGAGAGAGAGAAAGAGACGGGGAAAGGGAGAGAGATGGGGAGAGAGAGAAATGGGGAGAGAGAGAGAGACGGGGAGAGAAGGAGAGAGATACGGGGAGAGCGAGAGCGCGACGGTGAGAGAGAAAAAGACGGGACGAAAGAGAGAGAGAGACAGGTAGAGAGAGACAGAGACGGGGAGAGAGAGAGAGTGACGGAGAGAGAGAGAGTGACAGAGAGAGAGCGAGACGGGTTGAGAGAGAGAGAGATGGGTAGAGAGAGAGAGTGAGACGGGGAGAGAGAGAGAAAGACGGGGAGAGAGAGAGAGATTGGGAGACGGAGTGAAACGGGGACAGAGATTAGGAGAGAGAGAGACAGGGAGAGAGAGAGAAAGATGGGAAGAGAGAGTGAGAGACGGGGAGAGAGAGAGAGAGAGAGAGAGACAGGTAGAGAGAGCGAGACAGGTAGAGAGAGAGGCAGGGAGAGAGAGAGACGGGGAGAGAGAGAGACGGGGAAAGGGAGAGAGTCGGGGAGAGAGAGAGACTGGGAGACGGAGTGAGACGGGGACAGAGATTAGGAGAGAGAGAGACAGGGAGAGAGGGAGAAAGATGGGAAGAGAGAGGGAGAGACGGGGAGAGAGAGAGAGAGAGAGATGGATAGAGAGAGAGAGACAGGTCGAGAGAGAGGCAGGGAGAGAGAGAGACGGGTAGAGAGAGAGACGAGGAGAGAGAGAGAAGGGGAAAGGGATAGAGATGGGGAGAGAGAGAGACGGGGAAAGAGAGAGAGAGAGACGGGGAGAGAGAAAAAGACGGGAAAAGGGAGAGAGACGGGGAGAGAGAGAAATGGGGAGAGAGAGTGACGGGGAGAGAGAGGGACGGGGAGAGAGAGGGACGGGGAGAGAGAGAAACGGGGAGAGAGAGAGAGACGGGGAGAGAGAGAGAGTGACGGGGAGAGAGAGAGACGTAGAGAGATGGGGAGTGAGAGAGAGATGGGGAGAGAGAGAGAAAGACGGGGAGAGAGAGAGACGGGGAAAGAGAGAGAGACGGGGAGAGAGAGAGAGAGACGGGAAAAGAGAGAGACGGGAAGAGAGAGAGACGGGGAGAGAGGGAGGCGTGGAGAGAGAGAGCTCTGGGGAGAGAGAGAGACGGGGAGAGAGAGAGAGACGGGGAGAGAGAGAGAGACGGGGAGAGAGAGAGATGGGGAGAGACAGAGAGAGACGGGGAGAGAGAAGGGGAGCGAGAGGGAGAGAAGTGGAGAGAGAGACGGGGAGAGAGAGAGAGAGACGGGTAGAGAGAGAGAGAGAGAGCAACGGAGAGAGAGGTATGGGGAGAGACAGAGACGGGGAGAGAGTGAGACGGGGCGAGAGAGCGACGGGGGGAGAGAGAGAACCGGGGAGAGAGAGAGAAACAGGGAGAGGGAGAGGAACGTGGAAATAGAGAGACGCGGAGAGAGAGAGAGAGACGGGGAGAGAGAGAGTGAGACGGGGCGAGAGTGAGAGAGATGGGGAGAGAGAGAGAGACGGGGAGCAAGAGAGAGATACGGGGAGAGAGAGAGCGCGACGGGGAGAGAGAAAAAGATGGGACGAAAGAGAGAGAGTGACAGGTAGAGAGAGAGCGAGACGGGGAGAGAGAGAGAGCGACGGAGAGAGAGCGAGACGGGTTGAGAGAGAGAGAGACGGGTAGAGAGTGAAACGGGGAAAGGGAGTGGGGGAAAGGGAGTGAGATGGGGAGAGAGAGAGACGGGGAAAGAGAGAGAAAGACGGGGAGAGAGAGAAAGAGACGGGGAAAGGGAGAGAGACGGGGAGAGAGAGAAATGGGGAGAGAGAGAGAGACGGGGAGAGAAGGAGAGAGATACGGGGAGAGAGAGAGCGCGACGGTGAGAGAGAAAAAGACGGGACGAAAGAGAGAGAGAGACAGGTAGAGAGAGACAGAGACGGGGAGAGAGAGAGAGCGACAGAGAGAGAGCGAGACGGGTTGAGAGAGAGAGAGATGGGTAGAGAGAGAGAGTGAGACGGGGAGAGAGAGAGAAAGACGGGGAGAGAGAGAGAGATTGGGAGACGTAGTGAAACGGGGACAGAGACAAGGAGAGAGAGAGACAGGGAGAGAGAGAGAAAGATGGGAAGAGAGAGTGAAAGACGGGGAGAGAGAGAGAGAGAGAGAGAGACAGGTAGAGAGAGCGAGACAGGTAGAGAGAGAGGCAGGGAGAGAGAGAGACGGGGAGAGAGAGAGACGGGGAAAGGGAGAGAGTCGGGGAGAGAGAGAGACTGGGAGACGGAGTGAGACGGGGACAGAGATTAGGAGAGAGAGAGACAGGGAGAGAGGGAGAAAGATGGGAAGAGAGAGGGAGAGACGGGGAGAGAGAGAGAGAGAGAGAGAGATGGATAGAGAGAGAGAGACAGGTCGAGAGAGAGGCAGGGAGAGAGAGAGACGGGTAGAGAGAGAGACGAGGAGAGAGAGAGAAGGGGAAAGGGATAGAGACGGGGGCGAGGAGAGCGACGGGGGGGAGAGAGAGAACCGGGGAGAGAGAGAGAAACAGGGAGAGGGAGAGGAACGTGGAAATAGAGAGACGCGGAGAGAGAGAGAGAGACGGGGAGAGAGAGAGTGAGACGGGGCGAGAGTGAGAGAGATGGGGAGAGAGAGAGAGACGGGGAGAAAGAGAGAGATACGGGGAGAGAGAGAGCGCGACGGGGAGAGAGAAAAAGATGGGACGAAAGAAAGAGAGTGACAGGTAGAGAGAGAGCGAGACGGGGAGAGAGAGAGAGCGACGGAGAGAGAGCGAGACGGGTTGAGAGAGAGAGAGACGGGTAGAGAGTGAAACGGGGAAAGGGAGTGAGATGGGGAGAGAGAGAGACGGGGAAAGAGAGAGAAAGACGGGGAGAGAGAGAAAGAGACGGGGAAAGGGAGAGAGACGGGGAGAGAGAGAAATGGGGAGAGAGAGGGACGGGGAGGGAGAGAGACGGGGAGGGAGAGAGACGGGGAGAGAGAGGGACGGGGAGAGAGAGAAACGGGGAGAGAGAGAGAGATGGGGAGAGAGAGAGATGGGGAGAGAAAGAGTGACGGGGAGAGAGAAAGAGACGAGGAAAGAAAGAGAGCCAGGGAGAGAGAGAGAGACGGGGAGAGGGAGAGACGGGGAGAGTGAGAGATGGGGAGAGAGAGAGACGGGGAGAGAGAGAGACGGGGAGAGAGAGGGAGACGGGGAGAGAGAGAGGGAGACGGGGAGAGAGAGAGTCGGGGAGAGAGAGAGAGACGGGGAGAGAGAGAGATGGGGAGAGACAGAGAGAGACGGGAGAGAGAAGGGGAGCGAGAGAGAGAGACGGGGAGAGAGAGAGACGGGGAGGAGAGCGAGATGGAGAGAGAGAGAGGGATGGGGAGAATGAGAAACGGGGGAGAGAGGGAGACGGGGGTGAGAGAGCGACGGGGAGAGAGAGAGACGGGGGAGAGAGAGAGAGACGGGGGAGAGAGACAGATGGAGAGAGAGAGGGATGGGGGAGAACAAGAAACGGGGAGAGAGGGAGACGGGGTGAGAGAGCGACGGGGAGAGAGAGACGGGGAGAGAGAGACGGGGAGAGAGAGAGCAACGGAGAGAGAGGTATGGGGAGAGACAGAGACGGGGAGAGAGTGAGACGGGGCGAGAGAGCGACGGGGGGGAGAGAGAGAACCGGGGAGAGAGAGAGAAACAGGGAGAGGGAGAGGAACGTGGAAATAGAGAGACGCGGAGAGAGAGAGAGAGACGGGGAGAGAGAGAGTGAGACGGGGGCGAGAGTGAGAGAGATGGGGGAGAGAGAGAGAGACGGGGAGAAAGAGAGAGATACGGGGAGAGAGAGAGCGCGACGGGGAGAGAGAAAAAGATGGGACGAAAGAGAGAGAGTGACAGGTAGAGAGAGAGCGAGACGGGGAGAGAGAGAGAGCGACGGAGAGAGAGCGAGACGGGTTGAGAGAGAGAGAGACGGGTAGAGAGTGAAACGGGGAAAGGGAGTGAGATGGGGAGAGAGAGAGATGGGGAAAGAGAGAGAAAGACGGGGAGAGAGAGAAAGAGACGGGGAAAGGGAGAGAGACGGGGAGAGAGAGAAATGGGGAGAGAGAAGACGGGGAGAGAGAGGGACGGGGAGGAGAGAGACGGGGAGAGAGAGGGACGGGGAGAGAGAGAAACGGGGAGAGAGAGAGAGATGGGGAGAGAGAGAGATGGGGAGAGAAAGAGTGACGGGGAGAGAGAAAGAGACGAGGAAAGAAAGAGAGCCGGGGAGAGAGAGAGAGACGGGGAGAGGGAGAGACGGGGGAGAGTGAGAGATGGGGAGAGAGAGAGACGGGGAGAGAGAGAGACGGGGAGAGAGAGGGAGACGGGGAGAGAGAGAGGGAGACGGGGGAGAGAGAGAGACGGGGAGAGAGAGAGAGACGGGGAGAGAGAGAGATGGGGAGAGACAGAGAGAGACGGGGAGAGAGAAGGGGAGCGAGAGAGAGAGACGGGGAGAGAGAGAGACGGGGAGAGAGCGAGATGGAGAGAGAGAGAGGGATGGGGAGAACGAGAAACGGGGAGAGAGGGAGACGGGGTGAGAGAGCGACGGGGAGAGAGAGAGACGGGGAGAGAGAGAGACGGGGAGAGAGACAGATGGAGAGAGAGAAAGGGATGGGTGAGAACGAGAAACGGGGAGAGAGGGCGACGGGGTGAGAGAGCGACGGGGAGAGAGAAACGGGGAGAGAGAGAGGCGGGGAGAGAGAGAGAAGGGGAGAGAGAGAGGCGGGGAGAGAGAGAGAAGGGGATAGAGATAGACGGGCAGAGATAGAGACGGGGAGTTAGACGGGGAGAGGAATAGAGACAGGGAGAGAGAGAGAGACGGGGAGAGAGAGAGAGAAACGGGGGAGTGGGAGAGGAACGTGGAGTGAGAGAGACAGGGAGTGAGAGAAAGACGGGGAGGGAGAGAGAAACGGGGAGAGAGAGAGAGAGACAGGGAGAGAGAGAGAGAGAGACAGGAAGAGAGTGAGAGACGGGGAGCGAGAGAGAGATGGGGAGAGAGAGAGAGAGATGGGGAGAGAGATAGATGGGGAGACATAGAGACGGGGAGAGGGATAGAGACAGGGAGAGAGAGAGAGAGACAGGAAGAGAGTGAGAGGCGGGGAGAGAGAGAGGCGGGGAGAGAGACAGACGGGGAGAGAGATAGATGGGGGAGAGATAGAGACGGGGAGAGGGATAGAGACAGGGAGAGAGAGAGAGCCGGGGGCGAGAGAGACGGGGGAGAGAGATGGACGGGGAGAGAGAGAGATGGGGAGAGAGAGAAACGGGGAGAGAGAGGGAGATGGGGAGAGAGAGAGAGATGGGGAGAGAGAGAGTGACGGGGAGAGAGTGAGACGGGGAGAGAGAGAGAGACGGGGACAGAAAGAGAGCCGGGGAGAGAGAGAGTGACGGGGAGAGAGAGAGACGGGGAAAGGGAGAGATGGGGAGAGTGAGAGATGGGGAGAGAGAGAGACGGGGAGAGAGAGAGATGGGGAGAGAGAGAGGGATGGGGAGAGACAGAGACGGGGGAGAGAGAGCGACGGGGAGAGAGGGAGACCGGGAGAGAGAGGCGGGGGGAGAGAGAGAGGCGGGGAGAGAGAGAGACGGGGAGAGAGAGAGGGAGACGGGGAGAGAGAGAGAGACGGGGAGAGAGAGTGATGGGGAGAGAGAGAGACTGGGAGAGATAGAGAGAGACGGGGAGAGAGAAGGGGAGCGAGAGAGAGAGACGGAGAGAGAGAGACGGGTAGAGAGAGAGAGACGGGGAGAGAGAGAGACGGGGAGAGATAGAGACAGGAGAGAGATGGGGAGAGAGAGAGAGACAGGGTGAGAGAGAGACGGGGAGTGAGAGAGATGAGGAGAGAGAGAGAGATGGAGAGAGAGAAAGACGGGGAGAGAGAGGGACGGGGAGAGAGAGGGACGGGGAGAGAGAGAGACGGGGAGAGAGAGAGATGTGGAGGAGAGAGAGGGATGGGGAGAGACAGAGACGGGGAGAGAGTGAGATGGGGCGAGAGATCGACGGGGAGAGAGAGAGAGACGGGGAGAGAGAGAGACGGGGAGAGAGCGAGATGGAGAGAGAGAGAGGGATGGGGAGAACGAGAAACGGGGAGAGAGGGAGACGGGGTGAGAGAGCGACGGGGAGAGAGAGAGACGGGGAGAGAGAGAGACGGGGAGAGAGAGAGATGGAGAGAGAGAGAGGGATGGGGGAGAACGAGAAACGGGGAGAGAGGGAGACGGGGTGAGAGAGCGACGGGGAGAGAGAGAGACGGGGAGAGAGAGAGGCGGGGAGAGAGAGAGAAGGGGAGAGAGAGAGGCGGGGAGAGAGAGAGAAGGGGATAGAGATAGACGGGGAGAGATAGAGACGGGGAGTTAGACGGGGAGAGGAATAGAGACAGGGAGAGAGAGAGAGACGGGGAGAGAGAGAGAAACGGGGAGAGGGAGAGGAACGTGGAGTGAGAGAGACAGGGAGTGAGAGAAAGACGGGGAGGGAGAGAGAAACGGGGAGAGAGAGAGAGAGACAGGGAGAGAGAGAGAGAGAGAGACAGGAAGAGAGTGAGAGACGGGGAGCGAGAGAGAGATGGGGAGAGAGAGAGAGATGGGGAGAGAGATAGATGGGGAGACATAGAGACGGGGAGAGGGATAGAGACAGGGAGAGAGAGAGAGAGACAGGAAGAGAGTGAGAGGCGGGGAGAGAGAGAGGCGGGGAGAGAGACAGTCGGGGAGAGAGATAGATGGGGAGACATAGAGACGGGGAGAGGGATAGGGACAGGGAGAGAGAGAGAGCGGGGAGAGAGAGACGGGGAGAGAGATGGACGGGGAGAGAGAGAGATGGGGAGAGAGAGAAACGGGGAGAGAGAGGGAGATGGGGAGAGAGAGGGACGGGGAGAGAGAGAGACGGGGAAAGAGAGAGATGGAGAGAGAGGGAGATGGGGAGAGAGAGAGATGAGGAGAGAGAGAGGGATGGGGAGAGACAGAGACGGGGAGAGAGTGAGACGGGGCGAGAGAGAGAACCGGGGAGAGAGAGAGAGACGGGGAGAGAGAGAGAGACTGGGAGAGAGAGAGAGACGGGGGAGAGAGAGAGAGACGGGGAGAGAGAGAGGGAGACGGGGAGAGAGAGAGGGAGACGGGGAGAGAGAGAGTGAGACGGGGCGAGAGTGAGAGAGATGGGGAGAGAGAGAGAGACGGGTAGAAAGAGAGAGAGAGAGCAATGGAGAGAGAGGGATGGGGAGAGACAGAGACGGGGAGAGAGTGAGACGGGGCGAGAGAGCAACGAGGGGAGAGAGAGAACCGGGGAGTGAGAGAGAGACGGGGAGAGAGTGCGATGGGGCGAGGAGAGAGACGTGGAGAGAGAGAGAGACGGGGAGAGAGAGAGAAACAGGGAGAGGGAGAGGAACGTGGAGATAGAGAGACGGGGAGTGAGAGAGAGACGGGGAGCGAAAGAGACGGGGAGAGAGAGAGAGAGACGGGGGAGAGAGAGAGTGAGACGGGGAGAGAGAGAGTGAGACGGGGCGAGAGTGAGAGAGATGGGGAGAGAGAGAGAGAGACGGGGAGAGAGAGAGAGATACGGGGAGAGAGAGAGCGCGACGGGGAGAGAGAAAAAGATGGGACGAAAGAGAGAGAGAGACAGGTAGAGAGAGAGCGAGACGGGGAGAGAGAGAGAGCGACGGAGAGAGCGAGACGGGTTGAGAGAGAGAGAGACGGGTAGAGAGAGAGAGTGAGACAGTAGAGAGAGAGGCAGGGAGAGAAAGAGGAGAGAGAGAGAGACGAGGAGAGAGTGAAACGGGGAAAGGGAGTGAGATGGGGAGAGAGAGAGACGGGGAAAGAGAGAGAAAGACGGGGAGAGAGAGAAAGAGACGGGGAAAGGGAGAGAGACGGGGGAGAGAGAGAAATGGGGGAGAGAGAAGACGGGGAGAGAGAGGGACGGTGAGGGAGAGAGACGGGGAGAGAGAGGGACGGTGAGGGAGAGAGACGGGGAGAGAGAGAAACAGGGAGAGAGAGAAAGACGGGGAGAGAGAGAGAGACGGGGAGAGAGAGAGTCGGGGAGAGTGAGAGACGGGGAGAGGGAGAGACGGGGAGAGTGAGAGATGGGGAGAGAGAGAGACAGGGAGAGAGAGAGAGACGGGGGAGAGAGACAGACGGGGAGAGAGAGAGAGATTGGGAGACGGAGTGAGACGGGGATGGAGACAAGGAGAGAGAGAGAGACAGGGAGAGAGAGATAAAGATGGGAAGAGAGAGGGAGAGACGGGGAGAGAGAGAGAGAGAGACGGGTAGAGAGAGAGGGACAGGTAGAGAGAGAGGCAGGGAGAGAAAGAGGAGAGAGAGAGAGAGACGAGGAGAGAGTGAAACGGGGAAAGGGAGTGAGATGGGGAGAGAGAGAGACAGGGAAAGAGAGAGAAAGACGGGGAGAGAGAGAAAGAGACGGGGAAAGGGAGAGAGACGGGGGAGAGAGAGAAATGGGGAGAGAGAAGACGGGGAGAGAGAGGGACGGTGAGGGAGAGAGACGGGGAGAGAGAGGGACGGTGAGGGAGAGAGACGGGGAGAGAGAGAAACAGGGGAGAGAGAGAAAGACGGGGAGAGAGAGAGAGATGGGGAGAGAGAGAAACAGGGAGAGAGAGAAAGACGGGGAGAGAGAGAGAGACGGGGAGAGAGAGAGTCGGGGAGAGAGAGAGACGGGGAGAGGGAGAGACGGGGAGAGTGAGAGATGGGGAGAGAGAGAGACAGGGAGAGAGAGAGAGACGGGGAGAGAGACAGACGGGGAGAGAGAGGGAGACGGGGAGAGAGAGAGACGGGGAGAGAGAGAGAGACGGGGAGAGAGAGAGACGGGGAGAGAGAAGGGGAGCGAGAGAGAGAGAAGCGGAGAGAGAGACGGGGAGAGAGAGACACACAAGCAGAAAGACATAGAGACGGGGTAGTAAGAGACGGGGAGATAGAGAGAGACGAAGAAGGAGAGAGAGACGCGGAGGGAGAGAGAGATGGTGAGATAGAGAGACGGGGAGAGAGAGAGAGACGGGGAGAGAGAGAGAAAGTCGGGGAGAGAGAGAGACGGGAAGATAGAGAGAGAGACAGGGAAAGAGAGATTACCGGGGAGAGAGAGAGAGAAGGGGAGAGAGAGAGACGGGGAGAGGGGAGTGGCAGGGAGAGAGAGAGCTCTGGTGTAGAGAGAGACGGGGAGAGAGAGAGAGACGTGGAGACAGAGAGACGGGGGGAGACTGAGACCGGGAGAGAGAGAGACGGGGAGAGAGAGAGATGCGGTGTGAGAGAGGGATGGGGAGAGAGAGAGATGGGGAGAGAGAAAGAGACGGGGAAAGGGAGAGAGACGGGGAGAGAGAAGATGGGGAGAGAGAGGGACGGGGAGGGAGAGAGACGGGGAGAGAGAGAAACGGGGAGAGAGAGAGACGGGGAGAGAGAGAGATGGGGAGAGAGAGAGGGATGGGGAGAGATAGAGACGGGGAGACAGTGAGATGGGCCGAGAGAGAGAGACGGGGAGAGAGAGAGAAACGGGGAGAGGGATAGGAACGTGGAGAGAGAGAGACGGTGAGTGAGAGAGAGATGGGGAGTGAGAGAGACGGGGAGAGAGAGAGTGAGACGTGGAGAGAGAGAGCGAGACGTGGGGAGAGCGAGAGAGAGACGGGGAGAGAGAGAGCCAGACGGGGGGAGAGAAAAAGACGGGACGAAAGAGAGAGAGAGAGACGGGTAGAGAGAGAGAGAGCGACGGAGAGAGAGAGAGTGACGGAGAGAGCGAGCGAGATGGGTTGAGAGAGAGAGAGAGATGGCTAGAGAGAGAGAGTGAGACGGGGAGAGAGAGAGAAAGACGGGAAGAGAGAGAGAGATTGGGAGACGGAGAGAGATGGGGACAGAGATGGGGAGAGAGAGAGACAGGGACAGAGAGCGAAAGATGGGAAGAGAGAGGGAGAGATGGGGAGAGAGAGAGAGAGAGAGAGAGAGACAGGGAGAGAGAGAGGCAGGGAGAGAGAGAAACATAAAGAGAGAGAGAGACGAGTAGAGAGAGAGACGGGGTGAGAGAGAGATGGGGAGAGAGAGAGACGGGGAAAGGGAGAGCGACGGGGAGAGAGAAAAAGATGGGACGAAAGAGAGAGAGAGACAGGTAGAGAGAGAGGGAGACGGGGAGAGAGAGAGAGCGACGGAGAGAGCGCGAGACGGGTTGAGTGAGAGAGAGACGGGTAGAGAGAGAGAGTGAGACGGGGGAGAGAGAGAGAAAGACGGGGAGAGAGAGAGAAAGACGGGGAGAGAGAGAGAGATTAGGAGACGGAGTGAGACGGGGATGGAGACAAGGAGAGAGAGAGAGACAGGGAGAGAGAGATAAAGATGGGAAGAGAGAGGGAGAGACGGGGAGAGAGAGAGAGAGACGGGTAGAGAGAGAGAGACAGGTAGAGAGAGAGGCAGGGAGAGAAAGAGGAGAGAGAGAGAGACGAGGAGAGAGTGAAACGGGGAAAGGGAGTGAGATGGGGAGAGAGAGAGAGACGGGGAGAGAGAGAGAGACGGGGAGAGAGAGAGAGAGACGGGGAGAGAGAGAGAGACGGGGAGAGACAGAGAGAGATGGGGAGAGAGAAGGGGAGCGAGAGAGAGAGAAGCGGAGAGAGAGACGGGGTGAGAGACGGGTAGAAAGAGAGAGAGAGAGCAACGGAGAGAGAGGGATGGGGAGAGACAGAGACGGGGAGAGAGTGAGACGGGGTGAGAGAGCAACGGGGGGAGAGAGAGAACCGGGGAGAGAGAGAGAGACGGGGAGAGAGAGAGAAACAGGGAGAGGGAGAGGAACGTGGAGATAGAGAGACGGGGAGTGAGAGAGAGACGGGGAGTGAAAGAGACGGGGAGAGAGAGAGAGAGACGGGGAGAGAGAGAGTGAGACGGGGCGAGAGTGAGAGAGATGGGGAGAGAGAGAGAGACGGGGAGAGAGAGAGAGATACGGGGGAGAGAGAGAGCGCGACGGGGAGAGAGAAAAAGATGGGACGAAAGAGAGAGAGAGACAGGTAGAGAGAGATCGAGACGGGGAGAGAGAGAGAGCTACGGAGAGAGCGAGACGGTTTGAGAGAGAGAGAGACGGGTAGAGAGAGAGAGTGAGACAGGGAGAGAGAGAGAAAGACGGGGAGAGAGAGAGAGATTGGGAGACGGAGTGAGACGGGGATGGAGACAAGTAGAGAGAGAGAGACAGGGAGAGAGAGATAAAGATGGGAAGAGAGAGGGAGAGACGGGGAGAGAGAGAGAGACGGGTAGAGAGAGAGAGACAGGTAGAGAGAGAGGCAGGGAGAGAAAGAGGAGAGAGAGAGAGAGACGAGGAGAGAGTGAAACGGGGAAAGGGAGTGAGATGGGGAGAGAGAGAGACGGGGAAAGAGAGAGAAAGACGGGGAGAGAGAGAAAGAGACGGGGAAAGGGAGAGAGACGGGGAGAGAGAGAAATGGGGAGAGAGAAGACGGGGAGAGAGAGGGACGGTGAGGGAGAGAGACGGGGAGAGAGAGGGACGGTGAGGGAGAGAGACGGGGAGAGAGAGAAACAGGGAGAGAGAGAGTCGGGGAGAGAGAGAGACGGGGAGGGGGAGAGACGGGGAGAGTGAGAGATGGGGAGAGAGAGAGACAGGGAGAGAGAGAGAGACGGGGAGAGAGAGCGAGACGGGGAGAGAGAGAGACGGGGGAGAGAGAGAGAGACGGGGAGAGAGAGAGACGGGGAGAGAGAAGGGGAGCGAGAGAGAGAGAAGCGGAGAGAGAGACGGGGAGAGAGAGACACACAAGCAGAAAGACATAGAGACGGGTAGTAAGAGACGGGGAGATAGAGAGAGACGAAGAAGGAGAGAGAGACGCGGAGGGAGAGAGAGACGGTGAGATAGAGAGACGGGGAGAGAGAGAGAGACGGGGAGAGAGAGAGTGAGACGGGGCGAGAGGTGAGAGAGATGGGGAGAGAGAGAGAGACGGGGAGAGAGAGAGAGATACGGGGAGAGAGAGAGCGCGACGGGGAGAGAGAAAAAAGATGGGACGAAAGAGAGAGAGAGACAGGTAGAGAGAGATCGAGACGGGGAGAGAGAGAGAGCTACGGAGAGAGCGAGACGGGTTGAGAGAGAGAGAGACGGGTAGAGAGAGAGAGTGAGACAGGGAGAGAGAGAGAAAGACGGGGAGAGAGAGAGAGATTGGGAGACGGAGTGAGACGGGGATGGAGACAAGTAGAGAGAGAGAGACAGGGAGAGAGAGATAAAGATGGGAAGAGAGAGGGAGAGACGGGGGAGAGAGAGAGAGACGGGTAGAGAGAGAGAGACGGGTAGAGAGAGAGGCAGGGAGAGAAAGAGGAGAGAGAGAGAGAGACGAGGAGAGAGTGAAACGGGGAAAGGGAGTGAGATGGGGAGAGAGAGAGACGGGGAAAGAGAGAGAAAGACGGGGAGAGAGAGAAAGAGACGGGGAAAGGGAGAGAGACGGGGAGAGAGAGAAATGGGGAGAGAGAAGACGGGGAGAGAGAGGGACGGTGAGGGAGAGAGACGGGGAGAGAGAGGGACGGTGAGGGAGAGAGACGGGGAGAGAGAGAAACAGGGAGAGAGAGAGTCGGGGAGAGAGAGAGACGGGGAGGGGGAGAGACGGGGAGAGTGAGAGATGGGGAGAGAGAGAGACAGGGAGAGAGAGAGAGACGGGGAGAGAGAGCGAGACGGGGAGAGAGAGAGACGGGAGAGAGAGAGAGACGGGGAGAGAGAGAGACGGGGAGAGAGAAGGGGAGCGGAGAGAGAGAGAAGCGGAGAGAGAGACGGGGAGAGAGAGACACACAAGCAGAAAGACATAGAGACGGGTAGTAAGAGACGGGGAGATAGAGAGAGACGAAGAAGGAGAGAGAGACGCGGAGGGAGAGAGAGACGGTGAGATAGAGAGACGGGGGAGAGAGAGAGAGACGGGGAGAGAGAGAGAAAGTCGGGGAGAGAGAGAGACGGGAAGATAGAGAGAGAGACAGGGAAAGAGAGATTACCGGGGAGAGAGAGAGAGAAGGGGAGAGAGAGAGACGGGGGAGAGGGAGTGGCAGGGAGAGAGAGAGCTCCGGTGTAGAGAGAGACGGGGAGAGAGAGAGAGACGTGGAGACGGAGAGACGGGGGGAGACTGAGACCGGGAGAGAGAGAGACGGGGGAGAGAGAGAGATGCGGTGTGAGAGAGGGATGGGGAGAGAGAGAGATGGGGAGAGAGAGAGACGGGGAGAGAGAGCGACGGGGAGAGAGAGAGACGGGGAGAGATGCGGGGAGAGAGAGACGGGGAGAGAGAGAGACAGGGAGAGAGACGGGGAGAGGGAGAGAGACGGGGAGAGAGAGAGAGACGGGGAGAGGGAGAGGAACGTGGAGACAAAGAGACGGGGAGTGAGAGAGAGACGGGGAGAGAGAGAGACGGGGAGAGAGTGAGACGGGGCGAGAGTGAGAGAGACGGGGAGAGAGAGAGAGACGGGGAGAGAGAGAGAGAGATACAGGGAGAGAGAGAGCGCGACGGGGAGAGAGAAAAAGATGGGACGAAAGAGAGAGACAGACAGGTAGAGAGAGAGGGAGACGGGGGAGAGAGAGAGAGCGACGGAGAGAGAGAGCGAGACGGGTTGAGTGAGAGAGAGACGGGTAGAGAGAGAGAGTGAGACGGGGAGAGAGAGAGAAAGACGGGGAGAGAGAGAGAAAGACGGGAGAGAGAGAGAGATTGGGAGATGGAGTGAGACGGGGATGGAGACAAGGAGAGAGAGAGAGACAGGGAGAGAGAGATAAAGATGGGAAGAGAGAGGGAGAGACGGGGAGAGAGAGAGAGAGAGACGGGTAGAGAGAGAGAGACAGGTAGAGAGAGAGGCAGGGAGAGAAAGAGGAGAGAGAGAGATACGAGGAGAGAGTGAAACGGGGAAAGGGAGTGAGATGGGGAGAGAGAGAGAGACGGGGAAAGAGAGAGAAAGACGGGTAGAGAGAGAAAGAGACGGGGAAAGGGAGAGAGACGGGGAGAGAGAAGACGGGGAGAGAGAGGGACGGGGAGGGAGAGAGACGGGGAGAGAGAGAAACGGGGAGAGAGAGAGACGGGGAGAGAGAGAGATGGGGAGAGAGAGAGGGATGGAGAGAGACAGAGACGGGGAGACAGTGAGATGGGCCGAGAGAGCGACGGGGAGAGAGAGAGAGACGGGGAGAGAGAGAGAAACGGGGAGAGGGATAGGAACGTGGAGAGAGAGAGACGGTGAGTGAGAGAGAGATGGGGAGCGAGAGAGACGGGGAGAGAGAGAGTGAGACGTGGAGAGAGAGAGCAAGACGTGGGGAGAGTGAGAGAGAGACGGGGAGAGAGAGAGCCAGACGGGGGAGAGAAAAAGACGGGACGAAAGAGAGAGAGAGAGACGGGTAGAGAGAGAGAGAGCGACGGAGAGAGAGAGAGTGACGGAGAGAGCGAGCGAGACGGGTTGAGAGAGAGAGAGAGATGGCTAGAGAGAGAGAGTGAGACGGGAGAGAGAGAGAGAAAGACGGGAAGAGAGAGAGAGATTGGGAGACGGAGAGAGATGGGGACAGAGATGGGGAGAGAGAGAGACAGGGACAGAGAGCGAAAGATGGGAAGAGAGAGGGAGAGATGGGGAGAGAGAGAGAGAGAGAGAGACAGGGAGAGAGAGAGGCAGGGAGAGAGAGAAACATAAAGAGAGAGAGAGACGAGTAGAGAGAGAGACGGGGTGAGAGAGAGATGGGGAGAGAGAGAGACGGGGAAAGGGAGAGCGACGGGGAGAGAGAAAAAGATGGGACGAAAGAGAGAGAGAGACAGGTAGAGAGAGAGGGAGACGGGGAGAGAGAGAGAGCGACGGAGAGAGAGCGAGACGGGTTTGAGTGAGAGAGAGACGGGTAGAGAGAGAGAGTGAGACGGGGAGAGAGAGAGAAAGACGGGGAGAGAGAGAGAAAGACGGGGAGAGAGAGAGAGATTGGGAGACGGAGTGAGACGGGGATGGAGACAAGGAGAGAGAGGGAGACAGGGAGAGAGAGATACAGATGGGAAGAGAGAGGGAGAGACGGGGAGAGAGAGAGCGAGACGGGTTGAGAGAGAGAGAGACGAGGAGAGAGTGAAACGGGGAAAGGGAGTGAGATGGGGAGAGAGAGAGACGGGGAAAGAGAGAGAAAGACGGGGGAGAGAGAGAAAGAGACGGGGAAAGGGAGAGAGATGGGGAGAGAGAGAAATGGGGAGAGAGAAGACGGGGAGAGAGAGGGACGGGAGGGAGAGAGACGGGGAGAGAGAGAAACGGGGAGAGAGAGAGACGGGGAGAGAGAGAGATGGGGAGAGAGAGAGGGATGGGGAGAGACAGAGACGGGGAGAGAGTGAGATGGGCCGAGAGAGTGACGAGGAGAGAGATAGAGACGGGGAGAGAGAGAGAAACGGGGAGAGGGATAGGAACGTGGAGAGAGAGAGACGGTGAGTGAGAGAGAGATGGGGAGCGAGAGAGACGGGGAGAGAGAGAGTGAGACGTGGAGAGAGAGAGCGAGACGGGGGGAGAGCGAGAGAGACAGGGAGCGAGAGAGAGAGACGGGGGGGAGAGAGAGAGAGAGACGGGGTGAGAGAGCGCCGGACGGTGGAGAGAAAAAGACGGGATGAAAGAGAGAGAGAGAGACGGGTAGAGAGAGAGAGAGCGACGGAAAGAGAGAGAGTGACAGAGAGAGCGAGCGAGACCGGTTGAGAGAGAGAGAGATGGCTAGAGAGAGAGAGTGAGACGGGGAGAGAGAGAGAAAGACGGGGAGAGAGAGAGAGAATGGGAGATGGAGAGAGACGGGGACAGAGATGGGGAGAGAGAGAGACAGGGACAGAGAGCGAAAGATGGGAAGAGAGAGGGAGAGACGGGGAGAGAGAGAGAGAGAGAGAGTGAGAGACAGGGAGAGAGAGAGGCAGGGAGAGAGAGAGACATAGAGAGAGAGAGAGACGAGTTGAGAGAGAGACGGGGTGAGAGAGAGATGGGGAGAGAGAGAGACGGGGAAAGGGAGAGAGACGGGGAGAGAGAGAGACGGGTAGAGAGAGAGAAAGACGGGGAGAGAGAGTGAGCGATGGAGAGAGAGAGCGAGACAGGTTGAGAGAGAGAGACGGGAAGAGAGAGAGTGAGACGGGGAGAGAGAGAGAGAACGACAGGGAAAGAGAGAGAGCCGGGGAGAGAGAGAGAGATGGGGAGAGAGAGAGACGGGGAGAGAGTGAGACGGGGAGAGAGAGAGACGGGGAGAGGGAGAGACGCGGAGAGAGATGGGGAGAGAAAGCGACGGGGAAAGAGAGAGACAGGGCGAGAGAGGCGGGGAGAGGGGGAGAGAGAGAGACGGGGAGAGATAGTGACAGGGAGAGAGACGGGGAGAGGGAGAGAGACGGGGAGAGAGAGAGAGACAGGGAGACAGAGAGAAGGGGCTGAGGAGAGAGATGCAGAGAGATAGAGATGGAGAGAGAGAGAGATGGGGAGAAAGAGAGATGGGGAGAGAGAGAGGGATGGGGAGAGACAGAGACGGGGAGAGAGTGAGACAGGGCGAGAGAGCGACGGGGGGAGAGAGAGAACCGGGGAGAGAGAGAGAGACGGGGAGAGAGAGAGACGGGGAGAGAGAGCGACGGGGAGAGAGAGAGACGGGGGAGAGAGAGAGACGGGGAGAGAGAGAGAAGGGGAGAGAGAGAGACGGGGAGAGACAGAGACGGGGAGAGTGACGGGGAGAGGGAGAGTGACGGGGAGAGAGAGAGAAACGGGGAGAGGGATTGGAACATGGAGAGAGAGAGATGGGGAGTGAGAGAGACGGGGAGAGAGAGAGTGAGACGTGGAGAGAGCGAGCGAGACGGGGGAGAGCGAGAGAGACGGGGAGCGAGAGAGAGACTCGGGGGGAGAGAGAGAGAGAGACGGGGAGAGAGAGAGCCGGACGGGGAGAGAGAAAAAGACGGGACGAAAGAGAGAGAGAGAGACGGGTAGAGAGAGAGAGAGAGAGCGACGGAGAGAGAGAGAGAGTGACGGAGATAGCGAGCGAGACGGGTTGAGAGAGAGAGAGAGAGACGGCAAGAGAGAGAGAGTGAGACGGGGAGAGAGAGAGAAAGACGGGGAGAGAGAGAGAGATTGGGAGACGGAGAGAGACGGGGACAGAGATGGGGAGAGAGAGAGAGACAGGGAGAGAGAGCGAAAGATGGGAAGAGAGAGGGAGAGACGGGGAGAGAGAGAGAGAGAGAGAGAGAGAGACAGGGAGAGAGAGAGACATACAGAGAGAGAGACGAGGAGAGGGAGAGACGGGGTGAGAGAGAGATGGGGAGAGAGAGAGACGGGGAAAGGGAGAGAGACGGGGAGAGAGAGAGACGGGTAGAGAGAGAGAAAGACGGGGAGAGAGAGAGAGCGACGGAGAGAGAGAGCGAGACAGGTTGAGAGAGAGGGACGGGAAGAGAGAGAGAGTGAGATGGGGAGAGAGAGAGAGAAAGACGGGGAAAGAGAGAGAGCCGGGGAGAGAGAGAGAGATGGGGAGAGAGAGAGACGGGGAGAGGGAGAGACGCGGAGAGAAATGGGGAGAGAGAGCGACAGGGAGAGAGAGAGAGACGGGGAGAGAGAGAGATGGGGAGAGACAGAGAGAGACGGGGAGAGAGAAGGGGAACGAGAGAGAGAGAAGCGGAGAGAGAGACGGGGTGAGAGAGAGAGACGGGTAGAGAGAGAGAGAGAGAGCAACGGAGAGAGAGGGATGGGGAGAGACAGAGACGGGGAGAGAGAGAGACGGGGCGAGAGAGCAACGGGGGGAGAGAGAGAACCGGGGACAGAGAGAGAGACGGGGAGAGAGTGAGATGGGGCGAGAGAGAGACGTGGAGAGAGAGAGAGACGGGGAGAGAAAGAAACAGGGAGAGGGAGAGGAACGTGGAGATAGAGAGACGGGGAGTGAGAGAGAGATGGGGAGCGAAAGAGACGGGGAGAGAGAGAGACGGGGAGAGAGAGAGTGAGACGGGGACAGAGAGAGTGAGACGGGGCGGAGAGTGAGAGAGACGGGGAGAGTGAGAGAGACGGGGAGAGAGAGAGAGATACGGGGAGAGAGAGAGCGCGACGGGGAGAGAGAAAAAGATGGGACGAAAGAGAGAGAGAGACAGGTAGAGAGAGATCGAGACGGGGAGAGAGAGAGAGCTACGGAGAGAGCGAGACGGGTTGAGAGAGAGAGAGACGGGTAGAGAGAGAGAGTGAGACAGGGAGAGAGAGAGAAAGACGGGGAGAGAGAGAGAGATTGGGAGACGGAGTGAGACGGGGATGGAGACAAGTAGAGAGAGAGAGACAGGGAGAGAGAGATAAAGATGGGAAGAGAGAGGGAGAGACGGGGAGAGAGAGAGAGACGGGTAGAGAGAGAGAGACAGGTAGAGAGAGAGGCAGGGAGAGAAAGAGGAGAGAGAGAGAGAGACGAGGAGAGAGTGAAACGGGGAAAGGGAGTGAGATGGGGAGAGAGAGAGACGGGGAAAGAGAGAGAAAGACGGGGAGAGAGAGAAAGAGACGGGGAAAGGGAGAGAGACGGGGAGAGAGAGAAATGGGGAGAGAGAAGACGGGGAGAGAGAGGGACGGTGAGGGAGAGAGACGGGGAGAGAGAGGGACGGTGAGGGAGAGAGACGGGGAGAGAGAGAAACAGGGAGAGAGAGAGTCGGGGAGAGAGAGAGACGGGGAGGGGGAGAGACGGGGAGAGTGAGAGATGGGGAGAGAGAGAGACAGGGAGAGAGAGAGAGACGGGGAGAGAGAGCGAGACGGGGAGAGAGAGAGACGGGGAGAGAGAGAGAGACGGGGAGAGAGAGAGACGGGGAGAGAGAAGGGGAGCGAGAGAGAGAGAAGCGGAGAGAGAGACGGGGAGAGAGAGACACACAAGCAGAAAGACATAGAGACGGGTAGTAAGAGACGGGGAGATAGAGAGAGACGAAGAAGGAGAGAGAGACGCGAGGGAGAGAGAGACGGTGAGATAGAGAGACGGGGAGAGAGAGAGAGACGGGGAGAGAGAGAGTGAGACGGGGCGAGAGTGAGAGAGATGGGGAGAGAGAGAGAGACGGGGAGAGAGAGAGAGATACGGGGAGAGAGAGAGCGCGACGGGGAGAGAGAAAAAGATGGGACGAAAGAGAGAGAGAGACAGGTAGAGAGAGATCGAGACGGGGAGAGAGAGAGAGCTACGGAGAGAGCGAGACGGGTTGAGAGAGAGAGAGACGGGTAGAGAGAGAGAGTGAGACAGGGAGAGAGAGAGAAAGACGGGGAGAGAGAGAGAGATTGGGAGACGGAGTGAGACGGGGATGGAGACAAGTAGAGAGAGAGAGACAGGGAGAGAGAGATAAAGATGGGAAGAGAGAGGGAGAGACGGGGAGAGAGAGAGAGACGGGTAGAGAGAGAGAGACAGGTAGAGAGAGAGGCAGGGAGAGAAAGAGGAGAGAGAGAGAGAGACGAGGAGAGAGTGAAACGGGGAAAGGGAGTGAGATGGGGAGAGAGAGAGACGGGGAAAGAGAGAGAAAGACGGGGAGAGAGAGAAAGAGACGGGGAAAGGGAGAGAGACGGGGAGAGAGAGAAATGGGGAGAGAGAAGACGGGGAGAGAGAGGGACGGTGAGGGAGAGAGACGGGGAGAGAGAGGGACGGTGAGGGAGAGAGACGGGGAGAGAGAGAAACAGGGAGAGAGAGAGTCGGGGAGAGAGAGAGACGGGGAGGGGGAGAGACGGGGAGAGTGAGAGATGGGGAGAGAGAGAGACAGGGAGAGAGAGAGAGACGGGGAGAGAGAGCGAGACGGGGAGAGAGAGAGACGGGGAGAGAGAGAGAGACGGGGAGAGAGAGAGACGGGGAGAGAGAAGGGGAGCGAGAGAGAGAGAAGCGGAGAGAGAGACGGGGAGAGAGAGACACACAAGCAGAAAGACATAGAGACGGGTAGTAAGAGACGGGGAGATAGAGAGAGACGAAGAAGGAGAGAGAGACGCGGAGGGAGAGAGAGACGGTGAGATAGAGAGACGGGGAGAGAGAGAGAGACGGGGAGAGAGAGAGAAAGTCGGGGAGAGAGAGAGACGGGAAGATAGAGAGAGAGACAGGGAAAGAGAGATTACCGGGGAGAGAGAGAGAGAAGGGGAGAGAGAGAGACGGGGAGAGGGAGTGGCAGGGAGAGAGAGAGCTCCGGTGTAGAGAGAGACGGGGAGAGAGAGAGAGACGTGGAGACGGAGAGACGGGGGGAGACTGAGACCGGGAGAGAGAGAGACGGGGAGAGAGAGAGATGCGGTGTGAGAGAGGGATGGGGAGAGAGAGAGATGGGGAGAGAGAGAGACGGGGAGAGAGAGCGACGGGGAGAGAGAGAGACGGGGAGAGATGCGGGGAGAGAGAGACGGGGAGAGAGAGAGACAGGGAGAGAGACGGGGAGAGGGAGAGAGACGGGGAGAGAGAGAGACGGGGAGAGGGAGAGGAACGTGGAGACAAAGAGACGGGGAGTGAGAGAGAGACGGGGAGAGAGAGAGACGGGGAGAGAGTGAGACGGGGCGAGAGTGAGAGAGACGGGGAGAGAGAGAGAGACGGGGAGAGAGAGAGAGAGATACAGGGAGAGAGAGAGCGCGACGGGGAGAGAGAAAAAGATGGGACGAAAGAGAGAGACAGACAGGTAGAGAGAGAGGGAGACGGGAGAGAGAGAGAGCGACGGAGAGAGAGAGCGAGACGGGTTGAGTGAGAGAGAGACGGGTAGAGAGAGAGAGTGAGACGGGGAGAGAGAGAGAAAGACGGGGAGAGAGAGAGAAAGACGGGGAGAGAGAGAGAGATTGGGAGATGGAGTGAGACGGGGATGGAGACAAGGAGAGAGAGAGAGACAGGGAGAGAGAGATAAAGATGGGAAGAGAGAGGGAGAGACGGGGAGAGAGAGAGAGAGAGACGGGTAGAGAGAGAGAGACAGGTAGAGAGAGAGGCAGGGAGAGAAAGAGGAGAGAGAGAGATACGAGGAGAGAGTGAAACGGGGAAAGGGAGTGAGATGGGGAGAGAGAGAGAGACGGGGAAAGAGAGAGAAAGACGGGTAGAGAGAGAAAGAGAGGGGAAAGGGAGAGAGACGGGGAGAGAGAAGACGGGGAGAGAGAGGGACGGGAGGGAGAGAGACGGGGAGAGAGAGAAACGGGGAGAGAGAGAGACGGGGAGAGAGAGAGATGGGGAGAGAGAGAGGGATGGAGAGAGACAGAGACGGGGAGACAGTGAGATGGGCCGAGAGAGCGACGGGGAGAGAGAGAGAGACGGGGAGAGAGAGAGAAACGGGGAGAGGGATAGGAACGTGGAGAGAGAGAGACGGTGAGTGAGAGAGAGATGGGGAGCGAGAGAGACGGGGAGAGAGAGAGTGAGACGTGGAGAGAGAGAGCAAGACGTGGGGAGAGTGAGAGAGAGACGGGGAGAGAGAGAGCCAGACGGGGGAGAGAAAAAGACGGGACGAAAGAGAGAGGGAGAGACGGGTAGAGAGAGAGAGAGCGACGGAGAGAGAGAGAGTGACGGAGAGAGCGAGCGAGACGGGTTGAGAGAGAGAGAGAGATGGCTAGAGAGAGAGAGTGAGACGGGGAGAGAGAGAGAAAGACGGGAAGAGAGAGAGAGATTGGGAGACGGAGAGAGATGGGGACAGAGATGGGGAGAGAGAGAGACAGGGACAGAGAGCGAAAGATGGGAAGAGAGAGGGAGAGATGGGGAGAGAGAGAGAGAGAGAGAGAGACAGGGAGAGAGAGAGGCAGGGAGAGAGAGAAACATAAAGAGAGAGAGAGACGAGTAGAGAGAGAGACGGGGTGAGAGAGAGATGGGGAGAGAGAGAGACGGGGAAAGGGAGAGCGACGGGGAGAGAGAAAAAGATGGGACGGAAGAGAGAGAGAGACAGGTAGAGAGAGAGGGAGACGGGGAGAGAGAGAGAGCGACGGAGAGAGAGCGAGACGGGTTGAGTGAGAGAGAGACGGGTAGAGAGAGAGAGTGAGACGGGGAGAGAGAGAGAAAGACGGGGAGAGAGAGAGAAAGACGGGGAGAGAGAGAGAGATTGGGAGACGGAGTGAGACGGGGATGGAGACAAGGAGAGAGAGGGAGACAGGGAGAGAGAGATACAGATGGGAAGAGAGAGGGAGAGACGGGGAGAGAGAGAGCGAGACGGGTTGAGAGAGAGAGAGACGAGGAGAGAGTGAAACGGGGAAAGGGAGTGAGATGGGGAGAGAGAGAGACGGGGAAAGAGAGAGAAAGACGGGGAGAGAGAGAAAGAGACGGGGAAAGGGAGAGAGATGGGGAGAGAGAGAAATGGGGAGAGAGAAGACGGGGAGAGAGAGGGACGGGGAGGGAGAGAGACGGGGAGAGAGAGAAACGGGGAGAGAGAGAGACGGGGAGAGAGAGAGATGGGGAGAGAGAGAGGGATGGGGAGAGACAGAGACGGGGAGAGAGTGAGATGGGCCGAGAGAGTGACAAGGAGAGAGATAGAGACGGGGAGAGAGAGAGAAACGGGGAGAGGGATAGGAACGTGGAGAGAGAGAGACGGTGAGTGAGAGAGAGATGGGGAGCGAGAGAGACGGGGAGAGAGAGAGTGAGACGTGGAGAGAGAGAGCGAGACGGGGGGAGAGCGAGAGAGACAGGGAGCGAGAGAGAGAGACGGGGGGAGAGAGAGAGAGAGACGGGGTGAGAGAGCGCCGGACGGTGGAGAGAAAAAGACGGGATGAAAGAGAGAGAGAGAGACGGGTAGAGAGAGAGAGAGCGACGGAAAGAGAGAGAGTGACAGAGAGAGCGAGCGAGACCGGTTGAGAGAGAGAGAGATGGCTAGAGAGAGAGAGTGAGACGGGGAGAGAGAGAGAAAGACGGGGAGAGAGAGAGAGAATGGGAGATGGAGAGAGACGGGGACAGAGATGGGGAGAGAGAGAGACAGGGACAGAGAGCGAAAGATGGGAAGAGAGAGGGAGAGACGGGGAGAGAGAGAGAGAGAGAGAGTGAGAGACAGGGAGAGAGAGAGGCAGGGAGAGAGAGAGACATAGAGAGAGAGAGAGACGAGTAGAGAGAGAGACGGGGTGAGAGAGAGATGGGGAGAGAGAGAGACGGGGAAAGGGAGAGAGACGGGGAGAGAGAGAGACGGGTAGAGAGAGAGAAAGACGGGGAGAGAGAGTGAGCGATGGAGAGAGAGAGCGAGACAGGTTGAGAGAGAGAGACGGGAAGAGAGAGAGTGAGACGGGGAGAGAGAGAGAGAACGACAGGGAAAGAGAGAGAGCCGGGGAGAGAGAGAGAGATGGGGAGAGAGAGAGACGGGGAGAGAGTGAGACGGGGAGAGAGAGAGACGGGGAGAGGGAGAGACGCGGAGAGAGATGGGGAGAGAAAGCGACGGGGAAAGAGAGAGACAGGGCGAGAGAGGCGGGGAGAGGGGGAGAGAGAGAGACGGGGAGAGATAGTGACAGGGGAGAGAGACGGGGAGAGGGAGAGAGACGGGGAGAGAGAGAGAGACAGGGAGACAGAGAGAAGGGGCTGAGAGAGAGATGCAGAGAGATAGAGATGGAGAGAGAGAGAGATGGGGAGAAAGAGAGATGGGGAGAGAGAGAGGGATGGGGAGAGACAGAGACGGGGAGAGAGTGAGACAGGGCGAGAGAGCGACGGGGGGAGAGAGAGAACCGGGGAGAGAGAGAGAGACGGGGAGAGAGAGAGACGGGGAGAGAGAGCGACGGGGAGAGAGAGAGACGGGAGAGAGAGAGACGGGGAGAGAGAGAGAAGGGGAGAGAGAGAGACGGGGAGAGACAGAGACGGGGAGAGTGACGGGGAGAGGGAGAGTGACGGGGAGAGAGAGAGAAACGGGGAGAGGGATTGGAACATGGAGAGAGAGAGATGGGGAGTGAGAGAGACGGGGAGAGAGAGAGTGAGACGTGGAGAGAGCGAGCGAGACGGGGGGAGAGCGAGAGAGACGGGGAGCGAGAGAGAGACTCGGGGGAGAGAGAGAGAGAGACGGGGAGAGAGAGAGCCGGACGGGGAGAGAGAAAAAGACGGGACGAAAGAGAGAGAGAGAGACGGGTAGAGAGAGAGAGAGAGCGACGGAGAGAGAGAGAGTGACGGAGATAGCGAGCGAGACGGGTTGAGAGAGAGAGAGAGAGACGGCAAGAGAGAGAGAGAGTGAGACGGGGAGAGAGAGAGAAAGACGGGGAGAGAGAGAGAGATTGGGAGACGGAGAGAGACGGGGACAGAGATGGGGAGAGAGAGAGAGACAGGGAGAGAGAGCGAAAGATGGGAAGAGAGAGGGAGAGACGGGGAGAGAGAGAGAGAGAGAGAGAGAGAGACAGGGAGAGAGAGAGACATACAGAGAGAGAGACGAGGAGAGGGAGAGACGGGGTGAGAGAGAGATGGGGAGAGAGAGAGACGGGGAAAGGGAGAGAGACGGGGAGAGAGAGAGACGGGTAGAGAGAGAGAAAGACGGGGAGAGAGAGAGAGCGACGGAGAGAGAGAGCGAGACAGGTTGAGAGAGAGGGACGGGAAGAGAGAGAGAGTGAGATGGGGAGAGAGAGAGAGAAAGACGGGGAAAGAGAGAGAGCCGGGGAGAGAGAGAGAGATGGGGAGAGAGAGAGACGGGGAGAGGGAGAGACGCGGAGAGAAATGGGGAGAGAGAGCGACAGGGAGAGAGAGAGAGACGGGGAGAGAGAGAGATGGGGAGAGACAGAGAGAGACGGGGAGAGAGAAGGGGAACGAGAGAGAGAGAAGCGGAGAGAGAGACGGGGTGAGAGAGAGAGACGGGTAGAGAGAGAGAGAGAGAGCAACGGAGAGAGAGGGATGGGGAGAGACAGAGACGGGGAGAGAGAGAGACGGGGCGAGAGAGCAACGGGGGGAGAGAGAGAACCGGGGACAGAGAGAGAGACGGGGAGAGAGTGAGATGGGGCGAGAGAGAGACGTGGAGAGAGAGAGAGACGGGGAGAGAAAGAAACAGGGAGAGGGAGAGGAACGTGGAGATAGAGAGACGGGGAGTGAGAGAGAGATGGGGAGCGAAAGAGACGGGGAGAGAGAGAGACGGGGAGAGAGAGAGTGAGACGGGGACAGAGAGAGTGAGACGGGGCGAGAGTGAGAGAGACGGGGAGAGTGAGAGAGACGGGGAGAGAGAGAGAGATACGGGGAGAGAGAGAGCGCGACGGGGAGAGAGAAAATGTTGGGACGAAAGAGAGAGAGAGACAGGTAGAGAGAGAGCGAGACGGGGAGAGAGAGAGAGCGACGGAGAGAGAGCGAGACGGGTTGAGAGAGAGAGAGACGGGTAGAGAGAGAGAGTGAGCAAGGGAGAGAGAGAGAAAGACGGGGAGAGAGAGAGAGATTGGGAGACGGAGTGAGACGGGGACAGAGACAAGGAGAGAGAGAGAGACAGGGAGAGAGAGATAAAGATGGGAAGAGAGAGGGAGAGACGGGGAGAGAGAGAGAGAGAGACGGGTAGAGAGAGAGAGACAGGTAGAGAGAGAGGCAGGGAGAGAAAGAGGAGAGAGAGAGAGACGAGGAGAGAGTGAAACGGGGAAAGGGAGTGAGATGGGGAGAGAGAGAGACGGGGAAAGAGAGAGAATGACGGGGAGAGAGAGAAAGAGACGGGGAAAGGGAGAGAGACGGGGAGAGAGAGAAATGGGGAGAGAGAAGACGGGGAGAGAGAGGGATGGGGAGGGAGAGAGACGGGGAGAGAGAGAAACGGGGAGAGAGAGAGAGACGGGGATAGAGAGAGACGGGGAGAGAGAGAGTCGGGGAGAGAGAGAGACGGGGAGAGGGAGAGACGGGGAGAGTGAGAGATGGGGAGAGAGAGAGACGGGGACAGAGAGAGACGGGGAGAGAGAGAGAGACGGGGACAGAGAGAGACGGGGAGAGAGAGAGTCGGGGAGAGAGAGAGACGGGGAGAGGGAGAGACGGGGAGAGTGAGAGATGGGGAGAGAGATAGACGGGGAGAGAGAGAGACGGGGAGAGAGAGGGAGACGGGGAGAGAGAGAGACGGGGAGAGAGAGAGAGACGGGGAGAGAGAGAGATGGGGAGAGACAGAGAGAGACGGAGAGAGAGAAGGGGAGCGAGAGAGAGAGAAGCGGAGAGAGAGACGGGGAGAGAGAGACACACAAGCAGAAAGACATAGAGACGGGTAGTAAGAGACGGGGAGATAGAGACAGACGGAGAAGGATAGAGAGACGCGGAGGGAGAGAGAGACGGTGAGATAGAGAGACAGGGAGAGAGAGAGAGACGGGGAGATAGAGAGAGACGGGGAGAGAGAGAGAGACGGGGAGAGAGAGAGAAAGTCGGGGAGAGAGAGAGACGGGAAGATAGAGAGAGAGACGGGGAAAGAGAGATTAACGGGGAGAGAGAGAGAAAAGGGGAGAGAGAGAGAAGGGGAGAGGGAGTGGCAGGGAGAGAGAGAGCTCCGGTGTAGAGAGAGACGGGGAGAGAGAGAGAGACGTGGAGACGGAGAGACGGGGGGAGACTGAGACCGGGAGAGAGAGAGACGGGGAGAGAGAGAGATGCGGTGAGAGAGAGGGATGGGGAGAGAGAGAGATGGGGAGAGAGAGAGACAGGGAGAGAGAGTGACGGGGAGAGAGAGAGACGGGGAGAGAGATGCGGGGAGAGAGAGACGGGGAGAGAGAGAGACAGGGAGAGAGACGGGGAGAGGGAGAGACAGGGAGAGAGACGGGGAGAGGGAGAGAGACGGGGAGAGAGAGAGGGACGGGGAGAGGGAGAGGAACGTGGAGATAAAGAGACGGGGAGTGAGAGAGAGACGGGGAGAGAGAGAGACGGGGACAGAGTGAGACGGGGCGAGAGTGAGAGAGACGGGGAGAGAGAGAGAGACGGGGAGTGAGAGAGACGGGGAGAGAGAGAGAGACGGGGAGAGAGAGAGACGGGGAGAGAGAGACACGGGGAGGGAGAGGGAGACGGGGAGAGAGAGAGACGGGGAGAGAGAGAGAGACGGGGAGAGAGAGAGATGGGGAGAGAGAGAGAGAGACGGGGAGAGAGAAGGGGAGCGAGAGAGAGAGAAGCGGAGAGAGAGACGGGGAGAGAGAGACACACAAGCAGAAAGACATAGAGACGGGTAGTAAGAGACGGGGAGATAGAGAGAGACGGAGAAGGATAGAGAGACGCGGAGGGAGAGAGAGACGGTGAGATAGAGAGACGGGGAGAGAGAGAGAGACGGGGAGATAGAGAGAGACGGGGAGAGAGAGAGACGGGGAGAGAGAGAGAAAGTCGGGGAGAGAGAGAGACGGGAAGATAGAGAGAGAGACGGGGAAAGAGAGATTAACGGGGAGAGAGAGAGAGACAAGGGGAGAGAGAGAGACGGGGAGAGGGAGTGGCAGGGAGAGAGAGAGCTCCGGTGTAGAGAGAGACGGGGAGAGAGAGAGAGACGTGGAGACGGAGAGACGGGGGGAGACTGCGACCGGGAGAGAGAGAAACGGGGAGAGAGAGAGATGCGGTGAGAGAGAGGGATGGGGAGAGAGAGAGATGGGGAGAGAGAGAGACAGGGAGAGAGAGTGACGGGGAGAGAGAGAGACGGGGAGAGAGATGCGGGGAGAGAGAGACGGGGAGAGAGAGAGACAGGGAGAGAGACGGGGAGAGGGAGAGACAGGGAGAGAGACGGGGAGAGGGAGAGAGACGGGGAGAGAGAGAGGGACGGGGAGAGGGAGAGGAACGTGGAGATAAAGAGACGGGGAGTGAGAGAGAGACGGGGAGAGAGAGAGTCGGGGAGAGAGAGAGACGGGGAGAGGGAGAGACGGGGAGAGTGAGAGATGGGGAGAGAGAGAGACGGGGAGAGAGAGAGACGGGGAGAGAGAGAGAGACGGGGATAGAGAGAGACGGGGAGAGAGAGAGTCGGGGAGAGAGAGAGACGGGGAGAGGGAGAGACGGGGAGAGTGAGAGATGGGGAGAGAGAGAGACGGGGAGAGAGAGAGACGGGGAGAGAGAGGGAGACGGGGAGAGAGAGAGACGGGGAGAGAGAGAGAGACGGGGAGAGAGAGAGATGGGGAGAGACAGAGAGAGACGGAGAGAGAGAAGGGGAGCGAGAGAGAGAGAAGCGGAGAGAGAGACGGGGAGAGAGAGACACACAAGCAGAAAGACATAGAGACGGGTAGTAAGAGACGGGGAGATAGAGAGAGACGGAGAAGGATAGAGAGACGCGGAGGGAGAGAGAGACGGTGAGATAGAGAGACAGGGAGAGAGAGAGAGACGGGGAGATAGAGAGAGACGGGGAGCGAGAGAGAGACGGGGAGAGAGAGAGAAAGTCGGGGAGAGAGAGAGACGGGAAGATAGAGAGAGAGACGGGGAAAGAGAGATTAACGGGGAGAGAGAGAGACAAGGGGAGAGAGAGAGAAGGGGAGAGGGAGTGGCAGGGAGAGAGAGAGCTCCGGTGTAGAGAGAGACGGGGAGAGAGAGAGAGACGTGGAGACGGAGAGACGGGGGGAGACTGAGACCGGGAGAGAGAGAGACGGGGAGAGAGAGAGATGCGGTGAGAGAGAGGGATGGGGAGAGAGAGAGATGGGGAGAGAGAGAGACAGGGAGAGAGAGTGACGGGGAGAGAGAGAGACGGGGAGAGAGATGCGGGGAGAGAGAGACGGGGAGAGAGAGAGACAGGGAGAGAGACGGGGAGAGGGAGAGACAGGGAGAGAGACGGGGAGAGGGAGAGAGACGGGGAGAGAGAGAGGGACGGGGAGAGGGAGAGGAACGTGGAGATAAAGAGACGGGGAGTGAGAGAGAGACGGGGAGAGAGAGAGACGGGGAGAGAGTGAGACGGGGCGAGAGTGAGAGAGACGGGGAGAGAGAGAGAGACGGGGAGTGAGAGAGACGGGGAGAGAGAGAGAGACGGGGAGAGAGAGAGACGGGGAGAGAGAGACACGGGGAGGGAGAGGGAGACGGGGAGAGAGAGAGAGACGGGGAGAGAGAGAGAGACGGGGAGAGAGAGAGATGGGGAGAGAGAGAGAGAGACGGGGAGAGAGAAGGGGAGCGAGAGAGAGAGAAGCGGAGAGAGAGACGGGGAGAGAGAGACACACAAGCAGAAAGACATAGAGACGGGTAGTAAGAGACGGGGAGATAGAGAGAGACGGAGAAGGATAGAGAGACGCGGAGGGAGAGAGAGACGGTGAGATAGAGAGACGGGGAGAGAGAGAGAGACGGGGAGATAGAGAGAGACGGGGAGAGAGAGAGACGGGGAGAGAGAGAGAAAGTCGGGGAGAGAGAGAGACGGGAAGATAGAGAGAGAGACGGGGAAAGAGAGATTAACGGGGAGAGCGAGAGAGACAAGGGGAGAGAGAGAGACGGGGAGAGGGAGTGGCAGGGAGAGAGAGAGCTCCGGTGTAGAGAGAGACGGGGAGAGAGAGAGAGACGTGGAGACGGAGAGACGGGGGGAGACTGCGACCGGGAGAGAGAGAAACGGGGAGAGAGAGAGATGCGGTGAGAGAGAGGGATGGGGAGAGAGAGAGATGGGGAGAGAGAGAGACAGGGAGAGAGAGTGACGGGGAGAGAGAGAGACGGGGAGAGAGATGCGGGGAGAGAGAGACGGGGAGAGAGAGAGACAGGGAGAGAGACGGGGAGAGGGAGAGACAGGGAGAGAGACGGGGAGAGGGAGAGAGACGGGGAGAGAGAGAGGGACGGGGAGAGGGAGAGGAACGTGGAGATAAAGAGACGGGGAGTGAGAGAGAGACGGGGAGAGAGAGAGTCGGGGAGAGAGAGAGACGGGGAGAGAGAGAGAGACGGGGATAGAGAGAGACGGGGAGAGAGAGAGTCGGGGAGAGAGAGAGACGGGGAGAGGGAGAGACGGGGAGAGTGAGAGATGGGGAGAGAGAGAGACGGGGAGAGAGAGAGACGGGGAGAGAGAGGGAGACGGGGAGAGAGAGAGACGGGGAGAGAGAGAGAGACGGGGAGAGAGAGAGATGGGGAGAGACAGAGAGAGACGGAGAGAGAGAAGGGGAGCGAGAGAGAGAGAAGCGGAGAGAGAGACGGGGAGAGAGAGACACACAAGCAGAAAGACATAGAGACGGGTAGTAAGAGACGGGGAGATAGAGAGAGACGGAGAAGGATAGAGAGACGCGGAGGGAGAGAGAGACGGTGAGATAGAGAGACAGGGAGAGAGAGAGAGACGGGGAGATAGAGAGAGACGGGGAGAGAGAGAGAGACGGGGAGAGAGAGAGAAAGTCGGGGAGAGAGAGAGACGGGAAGATAGAGAGAGAGACGGGGAAAGAGAGATTAACGGGGAGAGAGAGAGACAAGGGGAGAGAGAGAGAAGGGGAGAGGGAGTGGCAGGGAGAGAGAGAGCTCCGGTGTAGAGAGAGACGGGGAGAGAGAGAGAGACGTGGAGACGGAGAGACGGGGGGAGACTGAGACCGGGAGAGAGAGAGACGGGGAGAGAGAGAGATGCGGTGAGAGAGAGGGATGGGGAGAGAGAGAGATGGGGAGAGAGAGAGACAGGGAGAGAGAGTGACGGGGAGAGAGAGAGACGGGGAGAGAGATGCGGGGAGAGAGAGACGGGGAGAGAGAGAGACAGGGAGAGAGACGGGGAGAGGGAGAGACAGGGAGAGAGACGGGGAGAGGGAGAGAGACGGGGAGAGAGAGAGGGACGGGGAGAGGGAGAGGAACGTGGAGATAAAGAGACGGGGAGTGAGAGAGAGACGGGGAGAGAGAGAGACGGGGACAGAGTGAGACGGGGCGAGAGTGAGAGAGACGGGGAGAGAGAGAGAGACGGGGAGTGAGAGAGACGGGGAGAGAGAGAGAGACAGGGAGAGAGAGAGACGGGGAGAGAGAGAGACGGGGAGAGAGAGGGAGACGGGGAGAGAGAGAGACGGGGAGAGAGAGAGAGACGGGGAGAGAGAGAGATGGGGGAGAGAGAGAGAGAGACGGGGAGAGAGAAGGGGAGCGAGAGAGAGAGAAGCGGAGAGAGAGACGGGGAGAGAGAGACACACAAGCAGAAAGACATAGAGACGGGTAGTAAGAGACGGGGAGATAGAGAGAGACGGAGAAGGATAGAGAGACGCGGAGGGAGAGAGAGACGGTGAGATAGAGAGACGGGGAGAGAGAGAGAGACGGGGAGATAGAGAGAGACGGGGAGAGAGAGAGACGGGGAGAGAGAGAGAAAGTCGGGGAGAGAGAGGGACGGGAAGATAGAGAGAGAGACGGGGAAAGAGAGATTAACGGGGAGAGAGAGAGAGACAAGGGGAGAGAGAGAGACGGGGAGAGGGAGTGGCAGGGAGAGAGAGAGCTCCGGTGTAGAGAGAGACGGGGAGAGAGAGAGAGACGTGGAGACGGAGAGACGGGGGGAGACTGCGACCGGGAGAGAGAGAAACGGGGAGAGAGAGAGATGCGGTGAGAGAGAGGGATGGGGAGAGAGAGAGATGGGGAGAGAGAGAGACAGGGAGAGAGAGTGACGGGGAGAGAGAGAGACGGGGAGAGAGATGCGGGGGAGAGAGAGACGGGGAGAGAGAGAGACAGGGAGAGAGACGGGGAGAGGGAGAGACAGGGAGAGAGACGGGGAGAGGGAGAGAGACGGGGAGAGAGAGAGGGACGGGGAGAGGGAGAGGAACGTGGAGATAAAGAGACGGGGAGTGAGAGAGAGACGGGGAGAGAGAGAGACGGGGAGAGAGTGAGACGGGGCGAGAGTGAGAGAGACGGGGAGAGAGAGAGAGACGGGGAGAGAGAGAGAGATACAGGGAGAGAGAGAGCGCGACGGGGAGAGAGAAAAAGATGGGACGAAAGAGAGAGAGACAGGTAGAGAGAGAGAGAGACGGGGAGAGAGAGAGAGCGACGGAAAGAGAGCGAGACATGTTGAGTGAGAGACAGACGGGTAGAGAGAGAGAGTGAGACGGGGAGAGAGAGAGAAAGACGGGGAGAGAGAGAGAAAGACGGGGAGAGAGAGAGAGATTGGGAGACGGAGTGAGACGGGGATGGAGACAAGGAGAGAGAGAGAGACAGGGAGAGTGAGATAAAGATGGGAAGAGAGAGGGAGAGACGGGGAGAGAGAGAGAGAGACAGGTAGAGAGAGAGGCAGGGAGAGAAAGAGGAGAGAGAGAGATACGAGGAGAGAGTGAAACGGGGAAAGGGAGTGAGATGGGGAGAGAGAGAGAGACGGGGAAAGAGAGAGAAAGACGGGGAGAGAGAGAAAGAGACGGGGAAAGGGAGAGAGACGGGGAGAGAGAGAAATGGGGAGAGAGAAGACGGGGAGAGAGAGGGACGGGGAGGGAGAGAGACGGGGAGAGAGAGAAACGGGGAGAGAGAGAGACGGGGAGAGAGAGAGATGGGGAGAGAGAGAGGGATGGGGAGAGACAGAACGGGGAGACAGTGAGATGGGCCGAGAGAGCGATGGGGAGAGAGAGAGAGAGACGGGGAGAGAGAGAGAAACGGGGAGAGGGATAGGAATGTGGAGAAAGTGAGACGGTGAGTGAGAGAGAGATGGGGAGCGAGAGAGACGGGGAGAGAGAGAGTGAGACGTGGAGAGAGAGAGCGAGACGTGGAATAGAGAGACGGGGGAGAGAGAGAGAGAGAGACGGGGAGAGAGAGAGAGACAAGGAGAAAGACAGAGAGATGGGGAGAGAGACGGGGAGATAGAGAGAGACGGGGAGAGAGAGAGAGACGGGGAGAGAGAGAGACGGGAAGATAGAGAGAGAGACGGGGAAAGAGAGATTACCGGGGAGAGAGAGAGAGAAGGGGAGAGAGAGAGACGGGCAGAGGGAGTGGCAGGGAGAGAGAGAGCTCCGGTGTAGAGAGAGATGGGGAGAGAGAGAGAGACGTGGAGACGGAGAGACGGGGGGAGACTGAGACCGGGAGAGAGAGAGATGCGGTGTGAGAGAGGGATGGGGAGAGAGAGAGATGGGGAGAGAGAGAGATGGGGAGAGAGAGCAACGGGGAGAGAGAGAGAAGGGGAGAGAGATGCGGGGAGAGAGAGACAGGGAGAGAGAGAGACAGGGAGAGAGACGGGGAGAGGGAGAGAGACGGGGAGAGGGAGAGGAACGTGGAGATAAAGAGACGGGGAGTGAGAGAGAGACGGGGAGAGAGAGAGACGGGGAGAGAGAGAGGGATGGGGAGAGACCGAGACGGGGAGAGAGTGAGACGGGGCGAGAGAGAGAACCGGGGAGAGAGAGAGAGACGGGGAGAGAGAGAGAGATGGGGAGAGAGAGAGAGACGGGGAGAGAGAGAGATGGGGAGAGACTGAGAGAGACGGGGAGAGAGAAGGGGAACGAGAGAGAGAGAAGCGGAGAGAGAGACGGGGTGAGAGAGAGAGACGGGTAGAGAGAGAGAGAGAGAGAGCAACGGAGAGAGAGGGATGGGGAGAGACAGAGACGGGGAGAGAGTGAGACGGGGCGAGAGAGCAACGGGGGGAGAGAGAGAACCGGGGAGAGAGAGAGAGACGGGGAGAGAGTGAGATGGGGCGAGAGAGAGACGTGGAGAGAGAGTGAGACGGGGAGAGAGAGAGTGAGACGGGGCGAGAGTGAGAGAGACGGGGAGAGAGAGAGAGACGGGGAGAGAGAGAGAGATACGGGGAGAGAGAGAGCGCGACGGGGAGAGAGAAAAAGTTGGGACGAAAGAGAGAGAGAGACAGGTAGAGGGAGAGCAAGACGGGGAGAGAGAGAGAGCGACGGAGAGAGAGCGAGACGGGTTGAGAGAGAGAGAGACGGGTAGAGAGAGAGAGTGAGCAAGGGAGAGAGAGAGAAAGACGGGGAGAGAGAGAGAGATTGGGAGACGGAGTGAGACGGGGATGGAGACAAGGAGAGAGAGAGAGACAGGGAGAGAGAGAGAAAGATGGGAAGAGAGAGGGATAGACGGGGAGAGAGAGAGAGAGAGAAGGGTAGAGAGAGACATGTAGAGAGAGAGGCAGGGAGAGAAAGAGGAGAGAGAGAGAGACGGGTAGAGAGTGAAACGGGGAAAGGGAGTGAGATGGGGAGAGAGAGAGACGGGGAAAGAGAGAGAAAGACGGGGAGAGAGAGAAAGAGACGGGGAAAGGGAGAGAGACGGGGAGAGAGAGAAATGGGGCGAGAGAGAGAAAGACGGGGAGAGAGAGGGACGGGGAGGGAGAGAGAGAAACGGGGAGAGAGAGAAAGACGGGGAGAGAGAGAGAGACGGGGAGAGAGAGCGTCGGGGAGAGAGAGAGACGGGGAGAGGGAGAGAGACGGGGATAGAGAGAGACGGGGAGAGAGAGAGTCGGGGAGAGAGAGAGACGGGGAGAGAGAGAGACGGGGAGAGAGAGAGAGACGGGGAGAGAGAGAGTTGGGGAGAGAGAGAGACGGGGAGAGGGAGAGACGGGGAGAGAGAGAGACGGGGAGAGAGTGAGACGGGGAGAGAGAGGGAGACGGGGAGAGAGTGAGACGGGGAGAGAGAGGGAGACGGGGAGAGAGAGAGACGGGGAGAGAGAGAGAGACGGGGAGAGAGAGAGATGGGGAGAGACAGAGAGAGACGGGGAGAGAGAAGGGGAGCGAGAGAGAGAGAAGCGGAGAGAGAGACGGGGAGAGAGAGACACACAAGCAGAAAGACATAGAGACGGGTAGTAAGAGACGGGGAGATAGAGAGAGACGGAGAAGGATAGAGAGACGCGGAGGGAGAGAGAGATGGTGAGATAGAGAGACGGGGAGAGAGAGAGAGACGGGGAGATAGAGAGAGACGGGGAGTGAGAGAGAGACGGGGAGAGAGAGAGAAAGTCGGGGAGAGAGAGAGACGGGAAGATAGAGAGAGAGACGGGGAAAGAGAGATTACCGGGGAGAGAGAGAGAGAAGGGGAGAGAGAGAGACGGGCAGAGGGAGTGGCAGGGAGAGAGAGAGCTCCGGTGTAGAGAGAGATGGGGAGAGAGAGAGAGACGTGGAGACGGAGAGACGGGGGGAGACTGAGACCGGGAGAGAGAGAGATGCGGTGTGAGAGAGGGATGGGGAGAGAGAGAGATGGGGAGAGAGAGAGATGGGGAGAGAGAGCAACGGGGAGAGAGAGAGAAGGGGAGAGAGATGCGGGGAGAGAGAGACGGGGAGAGAGAGAGACAGGGAGAGAGACGGGGAGAGGGAGAGAGACGGGGAGAGGGAGAGGAACGTGGAGATAAAGAGACGGGGAGTGAGAGAGAGACGGGGAGAGAGAGAGACGGGGAGAGAGTGAGACGGGGCGAGAGTGAGAGAGACGGGGAGAGAGAGAGAGACGGGGAGAGAGAGAGAGATACAGGGAGAGAGAGAGCGCGACGGGGAGAGAGAAAAAGATGGGACGAAAGAGAGAGAGAGACAGGTAGAGAGAGAGGGAGACGGGGAGAGAGAGAGAGCAACGGAGAGAGAGCGAGACGGGTTGAGTGAGAGAGAGACGGGTAGAGAGAGAGAGTGAGACGGGGAGAGAGAGAGAAAGACGGGGAGAGAGAGAGAAAGACGGGGAGAGAGAGAGAGATTGGGAGACGAAGTGAGACGGGGATGGAGACAAGGAGAGAGAGAGAGACAGGGAGAGAGAGATAAAGATGGGAAGAGAGAGGGAGAGACGGGGAGAGAGAGAGAGAGAGACGGGTAGAGAGAGAGAGACAGGTAGAGAGAGAGGCAGGGAGAGAAAGACGAGAGAGAGAGAGACGAGGAGAGAGTGAAACGGGGAAAGGGAGTGAGATGGGGAGAGAGAGAGAGACGGGGAAAGAGAGAGAAAGACGGGGAGAGAGAGAAAGAGACGGGGAAAGGGAGAGAGACGGGGAGAGAGAAGACGGGGAGAGAGAGGGACGGGGAGGGAGAGAGACGGGGAGAGAGAGAGACGGGGAGAGAGAGAGATGGGGAGAGAGAGAGGGATGGGGAGAGACAGAGACGGGGAGACAGTGAGATGGGCCGAGAGAGCGACGGGGAGAGAGAGAGAGACGGGGAGAGAGAGAGAAACGGGGAGAGGGATAGGAACGTGGAGAGAGAGAGAGACGGTGAGTGAGAGAGAGATGGGGAGCGAGAGAGACGGGGAGAGAGAGAGTGAGACGTGGAGAGAGAGAGCGAGACGTGGGGAGAGCGAGAGAGAGACGGGGAGAGAGAGGGCCAGACGGGGGAGAGAAAAAGACGGGACGAAAGAGAGAGAGAGAGACGGGTAGAGAGAGAGAGAGCGACGGAGAGAGAGAGAGTGACGGAGAGAGCGAGCGAGACGGGTTGAGAGAGAGAGAGAGATGGCTAGAGAGAGAGAGTGAGACGGGGAGAGAGAGAGAAAGACGGGAAGAGAGAGAGAGATTGGGAGACGGAGAGAGACGGGGACAGAGATGGGGAGAGAGAGAGACAGGGACAGAGAGCGAAAGATGGGAAGAGAGAGGGAGAGATGGGGAGAGAGAGAGAGACAGAGAGAGAGACAGGGAGAGAGAGAGGCAGGGAGAGAGAGAAACATAAAGAGAGAGAGAGACGAGTAGAGAGAGAGACGGGGTGAGAGAGAGATGGGGAGAGAGAGAGACGGGGAAAGGGAGAGAGACGGGGAGAGAGAGAGACGGGTAGAGAGAGAGAAAGACGGGGAGAGGGAGTGAGCGACGGAGAGAGAGAGCGAGACAGGTTGAGAGAGAGAGACGGGAAGAGAGAGATTGAGACGGGGAGAGAGAGAGAGAACGACAGGGAAAGAGAGAGAGCCGGGGAGAGAGAGAGAGATGGGGAGAGAGAGAGACGGGGAGAGAGTGAGACGGGGAGAGAGATAGACGGGGAGAGGGAGAGACGCGGAGAGAGATGGGGAGAGAGAGCGACGGGGAGAGAGAGAGACAGGGCGAGAGAGGCGGGGAGAGGGGGAGAGAGAGAGACGGGGAGAGATAGAGACAGGGAGAGAGACGGGGAGAGGGAGAGAGACGGGGGAGAGAGAGAGAAACGGGGAGAGGGATAGGAACGTGGAGAGAGAGAGACGGTGAGTGAGAGAAAGATGGGGAGCGAGAGAGACGGGGAGAGAGAGAGTGAGACGTGGAGAGAGAGAGCGAGACGTGGGGAGAGCGAGAGAGAGACGGGGAGAGAGAGAGCCAGACGGGGGAGAGAAAAAGACGGGACGAAAGAGAGAGAGAGAGACGGGTAGAGAGACAGAGAGCGACGGAGAGAGAGAGAGTGACGGAGAGAGCGAGCGAGACGGGTTGAGAGAGATGGCTAGAGAGAGAGAGTGAGACGGGGAGAGAGAGAGAAAGACGGGAAGAGAGAGAGAGATTGGGAGACGGAGAGAGATGGGGACAGAGATGGGGAGAGAGAGAGACAGGGACAGAGAGCGAAAGATGGGAAGAGAGAGGGAGAGACGGGGAGAGAGAGAGAGAGAGAGAGAGAGAGACAGGGAGAGAGAGAGGCAGGGAGAGAGAGAGACATAGAGAGAGAGCGAGACGATTAGAGAGAGAGACGGGGTGAGAGAGAGATGGGGAGAGAGAGAGACGGGGAAAGGGAGAGAGACGGGGAGAGAGAGAGATGGAGAGAGAGGGAGACGGGGAGAGAGAGAGATGAGGAGAGAAAGAGGGATGGGGAGAGACAGAGACGGGAAGAGAGTGAGACGGGGCGAGAGAGAGAACCGGGGAGAGAGAGAGAGACGGGGAGAGAGAGAGAGACGGGGAGAGAGAGAGATGGGGAGAGACAGAGAGAGACGGGGAGAGAGAAGGGGAACGAGAGAGAGAGAAGCGGAGAGAGAGACGGGTAGAGAGAGAGAGAGAGAGCAACGGAGAGAGAGGGATGGGGAGAGGCAGAGACGGGGAGAGAGTGAGACGGGGCGAGAGAGCAACGGGGGGAGAGAGAGAACTGGGGAGAGAGAGAGAGACGGGGAGAGAGTGAGATGGGGCGAGAGAGAGGCGTGGAGAGAGAGAGAGACGGGAAGAGAGATAGAAACAGGGAGAGGGAGAGGAACGTGGAGATAGAGAGACGGGGAGTGAGAGAGAGATGGGGAGCGAAAGAGACGGGGAGAGAGAGAGAGATGGGGAGAGAGAGAGTGAGACGGGGCGAGAGTGAGAGAGACGGGGAGCGAGAGAGAGACGGGGAGAGAGAGAGAGATACAGGGAGAGAGAGAGAGAGATACGGGGAGAGATAGAGAGATTGGGAGACGGAGTGAGATGGGGACAGAGACAAGGAGAGAGAGAGAGACAGGGAGAGAGAGAGAAAGATGGGAAGAGAGAGGGAGAGACGGGGAGAGAGAGAGATGGGGAGAGACAGAGAGAGACGGGGAGAGAGAAGGGGAGCGAGAGAGAGAGACGGGGAGAGAGAGACGGTGAGAGAGAGAGAGAGAGAGACAAGCAGAAAGACAGAGAGATGGGGAGTAAGAGACAGGGAGATAGAGACGGAGAGGGAGAGAGAGACGCGGAGGGAGAGAGAGATGGTGAGATAGAGAGACGGGGAGAGAGAGAGAGACGGGGTGAGAGAGAGAAAGACGGGGAGAGAGAGAGAGATTGGGAGAAGGAATGAGACGGGGACAGAGACAAGGAGAGAGAGAGAGACCGGGAGAGAGAGAGAAAGATGGGAATAGAGAGGGAGAGACGGGGAGAGAGAGAGAGAGACGGGTAGAGAGAGCGAGACAGGTAGAGAGAGAGGCAGGGAGAGAGAGAGACGGGGAGAGAGAGAGACGAGGAGAGAGAGAGACGGGGAAAGGGAGAGAGACGGGGAGAGATAGAGGCGGGGAGAGAGAGAGATCTGGGGAGAGAGAGATACGAGGAGAGACAGAGACGGGGAGAGGGAGAGACGGGAAGAGAAAGAGAGATGGAGAGAGAGAGGGACGGGGAGAGAGAGAGATGGGGAGAGAGCAGGCAATGTTGAGAGAGAGAGATGGGTAGAGAGAGACACGAGGAGAGGCAGAGATGGGGAGAGATAGAGACGGGGAGAGAGAGTGAGATGGGGAAAGAGAGAGAGACTGGGAGAGAGATAGAGACGGGGAGAGGGAGAGAGACGGGGATAGAGAGACAGAGACGGGGGAGACAGAGAAAGAGGGGGGAGAGAGAGAAAGATGGGGAGAGAGAGAGATGGGGAGAGATAGAGACGGGGAGAGTGACGAGGAGAGGGAGAGTGACGGGGAGAGAGAGTGACAAGGAGAGAGATAGAGACGGGGAGAGAGAGAGAAACGGGAAGAGGGATAGGAACGTGGAGAGAGAGAGACGGTGAGTGAGAGAGAGATGGGGAGCGAGAGAGACGGGGAGAGAGAGAGTGAGACGTGGAGAGAGAGAGCGAGACGGTGGGAGAGCGAGAGAGACGGGGAGCGAGAGAGGAAGACGGGGAGAAAGAGAGAGAGAGACGGGGAGAGAGAGAGCCCGACGGGGAGAGAGAAAAAGACGGGACGAAAGAGAGAGAGAGACGGGTAGAGAGAGAGAGAGAGAGCGACGGAGAGAGAGAGCGACGGAGAGAGCGAGCGAGACGGGTTGAGAGAGAGAGAGAGAGACGGGTAGAGAGAGAGAGTGAGACGGGGAGAGAGAGAGAAAGACGGGGAGAGAGAGAGAGATTGGGAGACGGAGAGAGACGGCGACAGAGATGGAGTGAGAGAGAGAGACAGGGAGAGAGAGGAAAAGATGGGAAGAGAGAGGGAGAGACGGGGGAGAGAGAGAGCGAGGCGGGTAGAGAGAGAGAGAGACAGGGAGAGAGAAAAGCAGGGAGAGAGAGAGACGGGGAGAGAGAGACGAGGAGAGAGAGAGACGGGGTGAGAGAGAGATGGGGAGAGAGAGAGACGGGGAAAGGGAGAGAGACGGGGGAGAGAGAGAGATGGGTAGAGAGAGAGAAAGACGGGTAGAGAGAGAGAAAGATGGAGAGAGAGAGAGACTGGGAGAGAGAGAGAGACGGGGAGAGAGTAAGAGACGGGGAGAGAGAGAGACGGGGAGAGAAAGAGAGATGGAGAGAGAGAGGGACGGGGAGAGAGAGAGACGGGTAGAGAGCAGGCAATGTTGAGGGAGAGAGAGATGGGTAGAGAGAGAGATGAGGAGAGGCAGAGATGGGGAGAGATAGAGATGGGGAGAGAGAGTGAGACGGGGAAAGAGAGAGAGACAGGGAGAGAGATAGAGACGGGGAGAGAGAGAGAGACGGGGATAGAGAGAGTGAGACGGGGGAGACAGACAAAGAGGGGGGAGAGAGAGAAAGACGGGGAGAGAGAAAGATGAGGAGAGAGAGAGAAAGGCGGGGGAGAGAGAGAGAGAGACGGGGAGAGAGAGAGAGAGACGGGGAGAGAGAGAGAGAGGGAGAGAGAGAGACGGGGAGAGAGAGAGCTGCGGGGAGAGAGAGATACGGGGAGAGATAGAGACGGGGAGAGAGAGAGACGGGGAGAGAGAGAGACGGGGAGAGAGAGAGACGGGGAGAGAGAGCGACGGGGGAGAGAGAGCGACGGGGAGAGAGAGCAACGGGGAGAGAGAGAGACGGGGAGAGAGAGAGGCGGGGAGAGAGAGAGAGAGACGGGGAGAGAGAGAGACGGGGGAGAGAGAGAGGCGGGGATAGAGAGAGCTGCGGGGAGAGAGACATACGGGGAGAGATAGAGACGGGGAGAGGGAGAGACGGGGAGAGAGAGAGATGGGGAGAGAGAGAGGGATGGGGAGAGAGAGCGACGGGGAGAGAGAGCGACGGGGAGAGCGAGAGACGGGGAGAGAGAGAGAGGCGGGGGAGAGAGAGAGACGGGGAGAGAGAGAGACAGGGAGAGATAGAGACGGGGAGAGAGACAGGGAGAGGGATAGAAACAGGGAGAGAGAGAGAGACGGGGAGAGAGAGAGAAACGGGGAGAGGGAGAGTGACAGGGAGTGAGAGAGACGGGGAGTGAGAGAGAGACGGGGAGAGAGAGAGCGAGACGGGGGGAGAGCGAGAGAGACGGGGAGCGAGAGAGGGAGACGGGGAGAAAGAGAGAGAGAGACAGGGAGAGAGAGAGCCCGACAGGGAGAGAGAAAAAGACGGGATGAAAGAGAGAGAGAGACGGGTAGAGAGAGAGAGAGAGCGACGGAGAGAGAGAGCGACGGATGAGAGCGAGCGAGACGGGTTGAGAGAGAGAGAGAGAGACGGGTAGAGAGAGAGAGAGAGACACGCAGAAAGACAGAGAGACGGGGAGTAAGAGACGGGGAGATAGAGACGGAGAGGGAGAGAGAGACGTGGAGGGAGAGAGAGACGGTGAGATAGAGAGACGGGGAGAGAGAGAGAGACGGGGTGAGAGAGAGAGATAGGGAGAGGGAGTGGCGGGGAGAGAGAGAGAGACGGGGTGAGAGAGAGAAAGACGGGGAGAGAGAGAGAGATTGGGAGAAGGAGTGAGACGGGGACAGAGACAAGGAGAGAGAGAGAGACCGGGAGAGAGAGAGAAAGATGGGAAGAGAGAGGGAGAGACGGGGAGAGAGAGAGAGAGATGGGTAGAGAGAGCGAGACAGGTTGAGAGAGAGGCAGGGAGAGAGAGAGACGGGGAGAGAGAGAGACGAGGAGAGAGAGAGACGGGGAAAGGGAGAGAGAAAGGGAGAGATAGAGGCGGGGAGAGAGAGAGCTCTGGGGAGAGAGAGATACGAGGAGAGACAGAGACGGGGAGAGGGAGAGACGGGGAGAGAGAGACGGGGAGAGAGAGAGAGAGAGAGACAAGCAGAAAGACAGAGAGAGGGGGAGTAAGAGACGGGGAGATAGAGAGAGACGGAGAGGGTGAGAGAGACACGGAGGGAGAGAGAGACGGTGAGAGAGAGAGAGACGGGGTGAAAGAGAGATACGGGGAGAGAGAGAGACGGGGAGAGAGAGAGAGACAGGGAGAGAGAGAACCGGGGGGAGAGAGAGATGGGGAGAGAGAGAGACGGGGGAGAGAGAGAGACGGGGAGAGAGAGAGGGAGACAGGGAGAGAGAGAGAGACGGGAGAGAGAGAGAGACGGGGAGAGAGAGAGAGACGGGGAGAGAGAGATGGGGAGAGACAGAGAGAGACGGGGAGAGAGAAGGGGAGTGAGAGAGAGAGACGGGGAGAGAGAGACGGGGAGAGAAAGAGAGAGAGAGTCACGCAGAAAGACAGAGAGACGGGGAGTAAGAGACGGGGAGATAGAGACGGAGAGGGAGAGAGAGACGTGGAGGGAGAGAGAGACGGTGAGATAGAGAGACGGGGAGAGAGTGAGAGACGGGGTGAGAGAGAGAGATAGGGAGAGGGAGTGGCGGGGAGAGAGAGAGAGACGGGGTGAGAGAGAGAAAGACGGGGAGAGAGAGAGAGATTGGGAGAAGGAGTGAGACGGGGACAGAGACAAGGAGAGAGAGAGAGACTGGGAGAGAGAGAGAAAGATGGGAAGAGAGAGGGAGAGACGGGGAGAGAGAGAGAGAGACGGGTAGAGAGAGCGAGGACAGGTAGAGAGAGAGGCAAGGAGAGAGAGAGACGGGGAGAGAGAGAGACGAGGAGAGAGAGAGACGGGAAAAGGGAGAGAGACGGGGAGAGATAGAGGCGGGGAGAGAGAGAGCTCTGGGGAGAGAGAGATACGAGGAGAGACAGAGACGGGGAGAGGGAGAGACGGGGAGAGAAAGAGAGATGGAGAGAGAGAGGGACGGGGAGAGAGAGAGATGGGGAGAGAGCAGGCAATGTTGAGAGAGAGAGAGATGGGTAGAGAGAGACACGAGGAGAGGCAGAGATGGGGAGAGATAGAGACGGGGAGAGAGAGTGAGATGGGGAAAGAGAGAGAGACTGGGAGAGAGATAGAGATGGGGAGAGGGAGAGAGACGGGGATAGAGAGACAGAGACGGGGGAGACAGAGAAAGAGGGGGAGAGAGAGAAAGACGGGGAGAGAGAGAGATGGGGAGAGATAGAGACGGGGAGAGTGACGAGGAGAGGGAGAGTGACGGGGAGAGAGAGTGACGAGGAGAGAGATAGAGACGGGGAGAGAGAGAGAAACGGGAAGAGGGATAGGAACGTGGAGAGAGAGAGACGGTGAGTGAGAGAGAGATGGGGAGCGAGAGAGACGGGGAGAGAGAGAGTGAGACGTGGAGAGAGAGAGCGAGACGGTGGGAGAGCGAGAGAGACGGGGAGCGAGAGAGGGAGATGGGGAGAAAGAGAGAGAGAGACGGGGAGAGAGAGAGCCCGACGGGGAGAGAGAAAAAGACGGGACGAAAGAGAGAGAGAGACAGGTAGAGAGAGAGAGAGAGAGCGACGGAGAGAGAGAGCAACAGAGAGAGCGAGCGAGACGGGTTGAGAGAGAGAGAGAGAGACAGGTAGAGAGAGAGAGTGAGACGGGGAGAGAGAGAGAAAGACGGGGAGAGAGAGAGAGATTGGGAGATGGAGAGAGACGGCGACAGAGATGGAGTGAGAGAGAGAGACAGGGAGAGAGAGGAAAAGATGGGAAGAGAGAGTGAGAGACGGGGAGAGAGAGAGCGAGACGGGTAGAGAGAGAGAGAGACAGGGAGAGAGAAAAGCAGGGAGGGAGAGAGATGGGGAGAGAGAGACGAGGAGAGAGAGAGACGGGGGTGAGAGAGAGATGGGGAGAGAGAGAGAGACGGGGAGAGAGTAAGAGACGGGGAGAGAGAGAGACGGGGAGAGAAAGAGAGATGGAGAGAGAGAGGGACGGGGAGAGAGAGAGACGGGTAGAGAGCAGGCAATGTTGAGAGAGAGAGAGAGATGGGTAGAGAGAGAGATGAGGAGAGGCAGAGATGGGGAGAGATAGAGATGGGGAGAGAGAGTGAGACGGGGAAAGAGAGAGAGACAGGGAGAGAGATAGAGACGGGGAGAGAGAGAGAGACGGGGATAGAGAGAGTGAGACGGGGGAGACAGAGAAAGAGGGGGGAGAGAGAGAAAGACGGGGAGAGAGAGAGAAAGACGAGGAGAGAGAGAGAAAGACGGGGAGAGAGAGAGAGAGACGGGGAGAGAGAGAGACGGGGAGAGAGAGAGACGGGGAGAGAGAGAGAGAGGGAGAGAGAGAGACGGGGAGAGAGAGAGCTGGGGGAGAGAGAGATACGGGGAGAGATAGAGACGGGGAGAGAGAGAGACGGGGAGAGAGAGAGACGGGGAGAGAGAGCGACGGGGAGAGAGAGCGACGGGGAGAGAGAGCGACGGGGAGAGAGAGCGACGGGGAGAGAGAGAGACGGGGAGAGAGAGAGGCGGGGGAGAGAGAGAGAGAGACGGGGAGAGAGAGAGACGGGGAGAGAGAGAGGCGGGGATAGAGAGAGCTGCGGGGGAGAGAGACATACGGGGAGAGATAGAGACGGGGAGAGGGAGAGACGGGGAGAGAGAGAGACGGGGAGAGAGAGAGGGATGGGGAGAGAGAGCGACGGGGAGAGAGAGCGACGGGGAGAGCGAGAGACGGGGAGAGAGAGAGAGGCGGGGAGAGAGAGAGACGGGGAGAGAGAGAGACAGGGAGAGATAGAGACGGGGGAGAGAGACAGGGAGACGGATAGAAACAGGGAGAGAGAGAGAGACGGGGAGAGAGAGAGAAACGGGGAGAGGGAGAGTGACAGGGAGTGAGAGAGACGGGGAGTGAGAGAGAGACGGGGAGAGAGAGAGTGAGACGGGGGGGAGAGCGAGAGAGACGGGGGAGCGAGAGAGGGAGACGGGGAGAAAGAGAGAGAGAGACAGGGAGAGAGAGAGCCCGACGGGGAGAGAGAAAAAGACGGGATGAAAGAGAGAGAGAGACGGGTAGAGAGAGAGAGAGAGCGACGGAGAGAGAGAGCGACGGAGAGAGCGAGCGAGACGGGTTGAGAGAGAGAGAGAGAGACGGGTAGAGAGAGAGAGAGTGAGACGGGGAGAGAGAGAGAAAGACGGGGAGAGAGAGAGAGATTGGGAGACGGAGAGAGACGGGGACAGAGATGGAGTGAGAGAGAGAGACAGGGAGAGAGAGGAAAAGATGGGAAGAGAGAGTGAGAGACGGGGAGAGAGAGAGCGAGACGGGTAGAGAGAGAGAGACAGGGAGAGAGAAAGGCAGGGAGAGAGAGAGACGGGGCGAGAGAGACGAGGAGAGAGAGAGACGGGGTGAGAGAGAGATGGGGAGAGAGAGAGACGGGGAAAGGGAGAGAGACGGGCAGAGAGAGAGACGGGTAGAGAGAGAGAAAGACGGGTAGAGAGAGAGAAAGATGGAGAGAGAGAGAGACTGGGAGAGAGAGAGAGACGGGGAGAGAGAGAGAGACGGGGAGAGAGTAAGAGACAGGGAGAGAGAGAGACGGGGAGTGAAAGAGAGATGGAGAGAGAGAGGGACGGGGAGAGAGAGAGACGGGTAGAGAGCAGGCAATGTTGAGAGAGAGAGAGAGATGGGTAGAGAGAGAGATGAGGAGAGGCAGAGATGGGGAGAGATAGAGATGGGGAGAGAGAGTGAGACGGGGAAAGAGAGAGAGACAGGGAGAGAGATAGAGACGGGGAGAGAGAGAGAGACGGGGATAGAGAGAGTGAGACGGGGGAGACAGAGAAAGAGGGGGGAGAGAGAGAAAGACGGGGAGAGAGAGTGAAAGACGAGGAGAGAGAGAGAAAGACGGGGAGAGAGAGAGAGAGACGGGGAGAGAGAGAGACGGGGGAGAGAGAGAGACGGGGAGAGAGAGAGACGGGGAGAGAGAGAGAGAGGGAGAGAGAGAGACGGGGAGAGAGAGAGCTGCGGGGAGAGAGAGATACGGGGAGAGATAGAGACGGGGAGAGAGAGAGACGGGGAGAGAGAGAGACGGGGAGACAGAGAGAGACGGGGAGAGAGAGAGAGACGGGGAGAGAGAGCGACGGGGAGAGAGAGCGACGGGGAGAGAGAGCGACGGGGAGAGAGAGCGACGGGGAGAGAGAGAGACGGGGAGAGAGAGAGGCGGGGAGAGAGAGAGAGAGACGGGGAGAGAGAGAGACGGGGAGAGAGAGAGGCGGGGATAGAGAGAGCTGCGGGGAGAGAGACATACGGGGAGAGATAGAGACGGGGAGAGGGAGAGACGGGGAGAGAGAGAGACGGGGAGAGAGAGAGGGATGGGGAGAGAGAGCGACGGGGAGAGAGAGCGACGGGGAGAGCGAGAGACGGGGAGAGAGAGAGAGGCGGGGAGAGAGAGAGACGGGGAGAGAGAGAGACAGGGAGAGATAGAGACGGGGAGAGAGACAGGGAGACGGATAGAAACAGGGAGAGAGAGAGAGACGGGGGAGAGAGAGAGAAACGGGGAGAGGGAGAGTGACAGGGAGTGAGAGAGACGGGGAGTGAGAGAGAGACGGGGAGAGAGAGAGCGAGACGGGGGGGAGAGCGAGAGAGACGGGGAGCGAGAGAGGGAGACGGGGAGAAAGAGAGAGAGAGACAGGGAGAGAGAGAGCCCGACGGGGAGAGAGAAAAAGACGGGATGAAAGAGAGAGAGAGATGGGTAGAGAGAGAGAGAGAGCGACGGAGAGAGAGAGCGACGGAGAGAGCGAGCGAGACGGGTTGAGAGAGAGAGAGAGAGACGGGTAGAGAGAGAGAGAGTGAGACGGGGAGAGAGAGAGAAAGACGGGGAGAGAGAGAGAGATTGGGAGACGGAGAGAGACGGGGACAGAGATGGAGTGAGAGAGAGAGACAGGGAGAGAGAGGAAAAGATGGGAAGAGAGAGTGAGAGACGGGGAGAGAGAGAGCGAGACGGGTAGAGAGAGAGAGACAGGGAGAGAGAAAGGCAGGGAGAGAGAGAGACGGGGCGAGAGAGACGAGGAGAGAGAGAGACGGGGTGAGAGAGAGATGGGGAGAGAGAGAGACGGGGAAAGGGAGAGAGACGGGCAGAGAGAGAGACGGGTAGAGAGAGAGAAAGACGGGTAGAGAGAGAGAAAGATGGAGAGAGAGAGAGACTGGGAGAGAGAGAGAGACGGGGAGAGAGAGAGAGACGGGGAGAGAGTAAGAGACGGGGAGAGAGAGAGACGGGGAGAGAAAGAGAGATGGAGAGAGAGAGGGACGGGGAGAGAGAGAGACGGGTAGAGAGCAGGCAATGTTGAGAGAGAGAGAGATGGGTAGAGAGAGAGATGAGGAGAGGCAGAGATGGGGAGAGATAGAGATGGGGAGAGAGAGTGAGACGGGGAAAGAAAGAGAGACAGGGAGAGAGATAGAGACGGGGAGAGAGAGAGAGACGGGGATAGAGAGAGTGAGACGGGGGAGACAGAGAAAGAGGGGGGAGAGAGAGAAAGACGGGGAGAGAGAAAGAAAGACGAGGAGAGAGAGAGAAAGACGGGGAGAGAGAGAGAGAGACGGGGAGAGAGAGAGACGGGGAGAGAGAGAGAGAGGGAGAGAGAGAGACGGGGAGAGAGAGAGCTGCGGGGAGAGAGAGATACGGGGAGAGAGAGAGACGGGGAGAGAGAGAGACGGGGAGAGAGAGAGACGGGGAGAGAGAGAGAGACGGGGAGAGAGAGCAACGGGGAGAGAGAGCGACGGGGAGAGAGAGCGACGGGGAGAGAGAGCGACGAGGAGAGAGAGAGACGGGGAGAGAGAGAGGCGGGGAGAGAGAGAGAGAGACGGGGAGAGAGAGAGACGGGGAGAGAGAGAGGCGGGGATAGAGAGAGCTGCGGGGAGAGAGACATACGGGGAGAGATAGAGACGGGGAGAGGGAGAGACGGGGAGAGAGAGAGACGGGGAGAGAGAGAGGGATGGGGAGAGAGAGCGACGGGGAGAGAGAGCGACGGGGGAGAGCGAGAGATGGGGAGAGAGAGAGAGGCGGGGAGAGAGAGAGACGGGGAGAGAGAGAGACAGGGAGAGATAGAGACGGGGAGAGAGACAGGGAGACGGATAGAAACAGGGAGAGAGAGAGAGACGGGGAGAGAGAGAAAAACGGGGAGAGGGAGAGTGACAGGGAGTGAGAGAGACGGGGAGTGAGAGAGAGACGGGGAGAGAGAGAGCGAGACGGGGGGGAGAGCGAGAGAGACGGGGAGCGAGAGAGGGAGACGGGGAGAAAGAGAGAGAGAGACAGGGAGAGAGAGAGCCCGACGGGGAGAGAGAAAAAGACGGGATGAAAGAGAGAGAGTGACGGGTAGAGAGAGAGAGAGAGCGACGGAGAGAGAGAGCGACGGAGAGAGCGAGCGAGACGGGTTGAGAGAGAGAGAGAGAGACGGGTAGAGAGAGAGAGAGTGAGACGGGGAGACAGAGAGAAAGAAGGGGAGAGAGAGAGAGATTGGGAGACGGAGAGAGATGGGGACAGAGATGGAGTGAGAGAGAGAGACAGGGAGAGAGAGGAAAAGATGGGAAGAGAGAGTGAGAGACGGGGAGAGAGAGAGCGAGATGGGTAGAGAGAGAGAGAGACAGGGAGAGAGAAAGGCAGGGAGAGAGAGAGACGGGGCGAGAGAGACGAGGAGAGAGAGAGACGGGGTGAGAGAGAGATGGGGAGAGAGAGAGACGGGGAAAGGGAGAGAGACGGGCAGAGAGAGAGACGGGTAGAGAGAGAGAAAGACGGGTAGAGAGAGAGAAAGATGGAGAGAGAGAGAGACTGGGAGAGAGAGAGACGGGGAGAGAGAGAGAGACGGGGAGAGAGTAAGAGACGGGGGAGAGAGAGAGACGGGGAGTGAAAGAGAGATGGAGAGAGAGAGGGACGGGGAGAGAGAGAGACGGGTAGAGAGCAGGCAATGTTGAGAGAGAGAGAGATGGGTAGAGAGAGAGATGAGGAGAGGCAGAGATGGGGAGAGATAGAGATGGGGAGAGAGAGTGAGACGGGGAAAGAGAGAGAGAAAGGGAGAGAGATAGAGACGGGGAGAGAGAGAGAGACGGGGATAGAGAGAGTGAGACGGGGGAGACAGAGAAAGAGGAGGGAGAGAGAGAAAGACGGGGAGAGAGAAAGAAAGACGAGGAGAGAGAGAGAAAGACGGGGAGAGAGAGAGAGAGACGGGGGAGAGAGAGAGACGGGGAGAGAGAGAGCTGCGGGGAGAGAGAGATACGGGGAGAGAGAGAGACGGGGAGAGAGAGAGACGGGGAGGAGAGAGAGATGGGGAGAGAGAGCGACGGGGAGAGAGAGCGACAGGGAGAGAGAGCGACGGGGAGAGAGAGAGACGGGGAGAGAGAGAGACGGGGAGAGAGAGAGGCGGGGAGAGAGAGAGAGAAACGGGGAGGAGAGAGGGACGGGGAGTTAGAGAGATGGGGAGAGAGGGAGATGGGGAGAGACGGAAACGGAGAGAGAGGGAGACGGGGCGACAGAGCGACGGGGATAGAGAGAGACGGGGGGAGAGAGAGAACCGGGGAGAGAGAGAGACGGGGAGAGAGAGAGACGGGGAGGGAGAGAGGGAGATGGGGAGAGAGAGAGAGACGGGGAGAGAGAGAGACGGGGAGAGAGAGAGATGGAGAGAGACAGAGATAGACGGGGAGAGACAAGAGGAGCGAGAGAGAGAGACGGGGAGAGAGAGACGGGGAGAGAGAGAGAGAGAGACAAGCAGAAAGACAGAGAGACGGGGGAGTAAGAGACGGGGAGATAGAGAGAGACGGAGAGGGAGAGCGGGACGCGGAGGGAGAGAGAGACGGTGAGATAGAGAGACGGGGAGAGAGAGAGAGACGGGGTGAGAGAGAGAGATAGGGAGAGGGAGTGGCGGGGAGAGAGAGAGAGACGGGGTGAGGGGAGTGGCGGGGAGAGTGAGAGAGACGGGGATGAGAGAGAGATGGAGTTAGAGAGAGGGATGGGGAGAGAGAGAGAAATGGGGAGAGAGAGCGACGGGGAGAGAGAGCGACGGGGAGAGAGAGCGACGGGGAGAGAGAGCGACGGGGAGAGAGAGAGAGGCGGGGAGAGAGAGAGACGGGGAGAGAGAGAGACAGGGAGAGATAGAGACGGGGAGAGAGACAGGGAGACGGATAGAAACAGGGAGAGAGAGAGACGGGGAGAGAGAGAGAAAGGGGGAGAGGGAGAGTGACAGGGAGTGAGAGAGACGGGGGAGTGAGAGAGAGACGGGGAGAGAGAGAGCGAGACGGGGGGAGAGCGAGAGAGACGGGGAGCGAGAGAGGGAGACGGGGAGAAAGAGAGAGAGAGACAGGGAGAGAGAGAGCCGACGGGGAGAGAGAAAAAGACGGGATGAAAGAGAGAGAGAGACGGGTAGAGAGAGAGAGAGAGTGACGGAGAGAGAGCGCGACGGAGAGAGCGAGCGAGACGGGTTGAGAGAGAGAGAGAGACGGGTAGAGAGAGAGAGAGTGAGACGGGGAGAGAGAGAGAAAGACGGGGAGAGAGAGAGAGATTGGGAGACGGAGAGAGATGGGGACAGAGATGGAGTGAGAGAGAGAGACAGGGAGAGAGAGGAAAAGATGGGAAGAGAGAGAGTGAGAGACGGGGAGAGAGAGAGCGAGACGGGTAGAGAGAGACAGAGACAGGGAGAGAGAAAGGCAGGGAGAGAGAGAGACGGGGCGAGGGAGACGAGGAGAGAGAGAGACGGGGTGAGAGAGAGATGGGGAGAGAGAGACGAGGAGAGAGAGAGATGGGGAGAGAGAGAGAGACGGGGAAAGGGAGAGAGACGGGCAGAGAGAGAGACGGGTAGAGAGAGAGAAAGACGGGTAGATAGAGAGAGACTGGGAGAGAGAGAGGAGACGGGGAGAGAGAGAGAGACGGGAGAGAGTAAGAGACAGGGAGAGAGAGAGACGGGGAGAGAAAGAGAGATGGAGAGAGAGAGGGACGGGGAGAGAGAAAGACGGGTAGAGAGCAGGCAATGTTGAGAGAGAGAGAGATGGGTAGAGAGAGAGATGAGGAGAGGCAGAGATGGGGAGAGATAGAGATGGGGGAGAGAGAGTGAGACGGGGAAGAGAGAGAGAGACAGGGAGAGAGATAGAGACGGGGAGAGAGAGAGAGACGGGGATAGAGAGAGTGAGACGGGGGAGACAGAGAAAGAGGGGGGAGAGAGAGAAAGACGGGGAGAGAGAAAGAAAGACGAGGAGAGAGAGAGAAAGACGGGGAGAGAGAGAGAGAGACGGGGAGAGAGAGAGACGGGGAGAGAGAGAGACGGGAGAGAGAGAGCTGCGGGGAGAGAGAGATACGGGGAGAGATAGAGACGGGGAGAGAGAGAGACGGGGAGAGAGAGAGACGGGGGAGAGAGAGAGATGGGGAGAGAGAGCGACGGGGAGAGAGAGCGACGGGGAGAGAGAGAGACGGGGAGAGGAGCGACGGGGAGAGAGAGAGACGGGGAGAGAGAGAGGCGGGGAGAGAGAGAGAGAGACGGGGAGAGAGAGGGACGGGGTGTTAGAGAGATGGGGAGAGAGGGAGATGGGGAGAGACGGAAACGGGGAGAGAGGGAGACGGGGCGAGAGAGCGACGGGGATAGAGAGAGACGGGGAGAGAGAGAACCGGGGAGAGAGAGAGACGGGGAGAGAGAGAGACGGGGAGGGGAGAGAGGGAGATGGGGAGAGAGAGAGAGACGGGGAGAGAGAGAGACGGGGAGAGAGAGAGATGGGGAGAGACAGAGATAGACGGGGAGAGACAAGAGGAGCGAGAGAGAGAGACGGGGAGAGAGAGACGGGGAGAGAGAGAGAGAGAGAGACAAGCAGAAAGACAGAGAGAGACGGGGAGTAAGAGACGG